>JAMPIV010022794.1:0-216686 GCA_024509875.1 Oreohelix idahoensis | reverse complement strand
ATTTTAAAATGTCTTGCTCTTACATTTGCTTTCATACCTTTTTATAACTTGAATCAACATGATTGTTTTATTTTTAAAATATAACTTGTGACAAAAAGTAATAATTCATTAGTCTTAAACATGTTAAAATAGCGATGGGTGAATTATGGTGAATTTTAGTAGTTAAATAAAATTGTCTTCACTGAGGATTGGTTTGAGGATGATAAAAAACAATTGTCCTTTTGTGGTTCCTTAATTAAACGTATGCTGGTTAAAAGTGAGTGTGCAGCCGTGGTTTCGTCAATTCTTCTGTGATGAGGGCCCTTATCCGCACATAACTGTCCCATTGTGGGCGGTTGTGTTGATAGCTTCGTTCCTCGATACTTTTGTCAAATTTAAAATAGAACAAAATGCCTCTGCTAAGTTTACACGCGGTTGGGATGATTACCAGGAGGTGCATTGTCTCGCTGTGCACCCTTCGATGTATTGCTTCATCTATAGTAATTGAATTCATTGAGTATAACCAGCGTAAATCTGGGAGATGATTAGAATCACCATTATTTTCTGCGTATTATCTGGGATAATAGAGTGATTGGGACAGAACGAGGGCGGATGGCTTGCCTGATTTACAATTAACATGGTTAAATTTATCTCACAAATGATATATATACTTTGAGGCAACATGGGATGTAATAATCACTTTTCACTAGGGGTGCTCCATTCGGTGGTTTCTGGGGTCACCTCTGCTGTCGGTTTTCTGTAAGACCAGCAGAAGAAGTCACCAGCGATTTCTGTAGTGGTTTATGATTTTTCTTTTTTTTTTTTCATATGTTGAGGTTGCTAGCCTCATTTATATCCAACTTAGCAATGAAAACATGTTCCAAATTCATTATTTGTAAATTATTGGTTCATAACTTACCGCCAAATGGGATTATACAGTCTCTTGGGAACACAGTTAGGAATGGACACAGTAACTTAAGTTTAGTTGCTTTCGAATCACTGGGTCTGGGATAATTTTAGTTATTCCTCTTTTTCGTGTGATCTGATTCATAAGGTACGCCATGTCTTTTCTATTTAATAAAAGGCGGGTTTACTTTTAAGTTTACAAAGTTGCCCAAATACTTCGATCTGTCACTTATATTTTTGGGTATTCTTTAATCCGATGTCTCTCTGCGCTCCTGGGAGTTGCTAATGTTGACATTGCGATGCAGTATGGGTTTGTGACTCCGATTTCGCTAGATTTATATTGCCATTTATCACGCCGTCCATGTTGTACCTTTAGACCAACTTGCCAATGACCAGTTAAAGTCTATTTACAGGTTACTAAAAACAAGCCAATGGTTATGCTCTTTAGAAACTATATGGGTTGGGGTGTGTTAAATTCATAATATCCCCCACGTGTTTTAAAATATCAAATTTTAAAATTCCAACGCAGTGACCTCTGTTCTAATAAGGGCAGTAAAATTACTTCCGGTTGCATCTTTTATGGAAATTCACAAACAAATCTGTGAAACTTATTTCCTGGTCTAGATTTGCTTTCCACAATATTGTCTCCCCAGACAGATTATCGGTAATATTGATTACAAGAGTGGGCCTGCGGGAAACGATTACGTATATTACCTGTGTTTTTCGTGCATCCGACAGAACGCACAGATTACAGATCCGCCGGCAGCTTAAACAAAACCAATATGGCTCTTTCTTTCAGTACTCTGCAGGGTCGTATTGTTTCTGAGGTTGTGGTCGGGACCACTTGGGATCACCCACAGATCGTCGTCTATTAAATGGTGGCTAGGTCGGACTTAAGGTGTGTTAAAACTTCTATATCCGGTGACGTTGTCTAATTAGCATAGTCGTTGCAATGACTCACATGGTGAAACGTAAAACAACGGTCTGGGGAGCAGCCTCAGAGCAAAAAAATGGAGAAAGAACATTAAAATTATGTCAAATAATAGGACGGATGAAGGAGAGAGGTGAAGGGCGCAAAAGTACTTGCTACAAAAACGTTTTGTGACTGATTATGATGCTTATACCTCGTGGGAGGTCCATCACTAGATATTTCTGAAGGATGTCAAGAACAATTTACTGAATGAAAACGTTGAGTATGTTAAAACTTTTTATCTGTCCCGCCGCCTTTTGTGAAGTTGTATGATTTAGCTCGTTCAAAGCCCCTTCAGTTTAATTCAGGCTGATTGATTTTTAATTCAGCAAAATTCCTCTGATTATTTATTGGCTCTATAAGGAGTATAATTTATGATTATATATATCTTTATATATATATTTATATTTATATATATCTTAATATTTATATATATATTATAATTTATTAGTATATTATATATATATATATTTATATGATATCATATATATATATAATGATTACGCTGAATCACGTGTGTACACTCTATCTTTAATAATACTGGAAAATCTTTAGGAATTTTGTGGGTTTTACAATGTATTTAACATATTTAATGTTCAGTGGTATTTGTAACATGTAAAATGGGGTTAATATGGATGTGTTTTTTGTTGTGATTACACAAGGGGGGGGTAATTAATGATTTGGTAGGTTATCGTCATCGAGGTTTGATGGGGAGTAAATGTTCTTTATAGGTGGCCTGTTTAAAAAGACACTTAGCTTGAAATCGGTGAGTACTGCTGCTGTTGTTCCGTAAAGTCATTTTTTGTGTGGTGTGTGACGAGTGCGCTTCTCTAGAAACTTCAAGTTAAGATAACCACTCCTAAGGTCAAGGTAGGTATCTTCACTAACTCGTCTAATGTAGGTTAGTCAGTGTCAAACCTCAGCTCTTGAATCACAAACTAGTAGCGTACCACGAACTTATATAGGGAAATAAAACAGAACAAAATGCCTCGGCTAAGTATATTGTGGACGGTAAGATTTAACTGACGGCCTTTTTTCGCTGTCCGTCCGCCAGCTTTTGTCGTCTTCAGTCAGATTTTTTTCTCCCTGATGCATATACAGCATAACTCAGGGAATATGATGAGAGATCACCATTATCCTTTTGGTTAATTTAATTGAATATAAACGTGTCTGGACAGCGCGAGAGTGCGGTGGCTTGTGCCTGATGAAACATGATTAAAGTTACATATATCTCACAAAATGATAATACACTTTATGCACAGGTGATGTAATGATCAATCACTCATTGATCCATTTCGGAGTCTGGGGTTTTGCATCTCCTGTTAGTTCTCTGTACAAACGGAGCATGAAGCAATCACCAGCACTTGCCGTAATGGTTTATTTAGATTATACTATTATTCATATGCTGAAATAAGCCAGCCTCGTATAGGCTTGTATAACCAACTAGCAAGTACAAACATGTCATATTCACATTGTGAAATATTGGTTACAACTCACCCTAAAAATTTTTGGGATCTACAATCTCCTGGCACAGATGAATGGACACAGCAACTTAGATTAAATGCTTCGAACACTTGGTTTGGTGTAATTTTTAAAATTCTTCTTATGACGGGTGCTCCAATTCCTTGGTTTACAGTCTTTTCTCTCATTTTAAAAGTCGGGTTTTCTTCTAATGTCTTAAAGATGCCCAAAATACTCGGTCCTGTCTTTTTAATTTGGTTTTTTCTGTCCTATTCCCTTCTCTGGCTCCTGAGAGTTGCTATTTTGACGTATTGCAGTGCAGTGTGTTTCAGCCTCAAAAATTTTCTGTTAAGTTATATTCTCAATTCTCACTCGAAGTTTCCACATGGGGTTTCCGACAAACTTCCAATCGAAACGATTGTTTATTCCTGCTGTCAATTGGTCTAAATCCCTGCGCGAGACTAGATGGGTCGGGGTGTTAATCATTATTAACCTCCGCGAGTTTTAAATAAAATATCATTTTAAAATTTAAACTCATGTCTTATCTCCCAATTTAGTATGATTACTTCCGTCTCTATTATACAGACTGGCGAACACATCTGTGATCTCATCACTCTATTGATTGCCTTTCTATCATAACGTTCCTCAGACAATTCTGGCTTCTTTTTATCCTTTCCGGTCAAGGTGTCGGAAGGTTTATGAATGATTAACCGGAATACAGGTGGTCATGTCGCCTTACTCCGTCCATGCGTCTGCGGCGGAACTGAGTTACGTAAAACAATCAAATTTTTTTCACGCACTTTGTTCCTTTCTTCTCGTCTGGTTTTGCTCGCCCAGCGGTAAGCAATATTAATCTGCCGGCCGGGGGTCAATTAGCCCGTGCAATAACACCGAATGGCAGTATGAACATGGAGGTCAACAAACAATCTAAGGGCGCATCGATGGTGGGGCAGATCTATGTGCGTTAAAATGAGGAAATAAATGGGTAGTTGTAGGAGAGAAAGAAAAGGCCTAAAAGTACACCATCCAAATGTCGTTACAGGGCAAAAGAATATTCTCATTGAAAACTTCAGAGAAGAGGCAGAGGATTTGAAAGCTGTCAATCAATGTGTCCAGAAGACAGAGGGGAAAGCACAGAGAGACAAACTTCTTTCTTTAAGATCCTCTGTCAGTAAGTAGCCGCACGGTACTTAAGAGCAATACTGTACAACTGTGTCAACGGATTTTTTAAAAAAACAGTGACAGTTTTTAAACATAAATTTATCCTCAGCGTAATGTTGTTTGCCCGAGCCCGGCAAGGTCTTCGGGGATTCTGTTGATTGAGGGGACAAAGGGTATACTATGTCTACTGCCTTTTTAGGGACGTTGCCAGGGGCGAACTAATAATGAGGTTGTGCATGGTGCTGGCAACTCATCAGGTCAAACAAAGTGCTAAAGAGAGACTACTACACTTGCATAGTGTTTTACTTTGGCGTTGTCATCCACAAAGGTGGGACATCTTCAAAGATTGCTCAGTGCTCCATCAAGAGCGGTAGGGTAGATAACGATGGTTAAATATACAACAATTCGAAGAAAACGTCCAGGCCTAAAAAACTGGACTAAGGAGTACTGATCCATCAAGACAATGCACCAGACCTACACACGGCCTCGATTAACCCAGGAGGAAAATTGAAGAACTAAGGTGGCAAACTTAGACCGGAGCTATTTCAACTGTTTGGGGTTCAACTAAAAACTCACCTTGACGGCAAATGTTTCGCGGATGACGAAATCGGTTGAACGTGAGATGTGAAATGTGGCTGAGACAAGCAGACCAAAGACTTCTAAGCTGCAGGTTTTGAGGACTGATATAATGCGATGGGATAAGTGTATCAATGTTGGTGGAGATTATGTTTGAGAAATAAGGGGAAATGTTAGAGTGGCAATAATTAAATGGTTTTTTCTCAAGTTTCGTTTCTCATTACGGTTATTTGTTTTTTAAAATAGGCCCCAATTTTGTAGACCTATTTACTGACTAGTGCCCCTCGTACAACACGAGTGTTTTACGATTATAAAATGACGAAACAGCCATAGGCCATAGAGTGGGACACTTACGGGTGTAATTGGACAACGACATACTTCTTTTTCGTTGAATACCTTAGCAGACCGCAGGACTGTCAAGAGCTTTCGTGTGGCCCATCAACTGAACAACGCCCGGTGGGCGATCATGTTGTAGGGCTAGCAAAAATGCTGCTTGCTTATCCACATTGGTAACGAGTCGGTCCGGCCGGCCAATTCTTAGGTACAGTTGGGGCTCCAACTCTGGTTTCAATTCTTTATGGCTATTCCCTCAAGCCTCCACAGTTTCTCCGCCAAGTTTTTTTTGGTCAAGCCTCTTTTTCGTTTCGCTTTCCTTCGTGGAGGTCCATATGAATAGCTGTTTCATGTAATGCATCAGGGTCCATTCTGAGGGCGCTGGGCCAATCCAAAACACCAGCGGTCTCCAGCTTTGATGGTTAGTGCATGATCCCTCTTGGTTTACTCCGAATAAAGTAGTTTCTTGGATGCTGATTGTTAATTCGGCCAAGTGGATTCGGTGATGAATTTCCATTATGGCAAATATTGTTTTTTTCATTATAGAGCAACAAAATTTTTAGTTTTTACCATCACATCATCCATTTTCTTCATCATTTGTCAACACATCGATTAACTTTATCGTTCATCATTAATCATACTTATTCATTTTCATCATTATCTTCATCATCATGTGACGGTTATTCTCTTCAGGAACTTTGTCTCCAGTAACCAGCTTCTCATGTAACGCATTCTCGGTGATCTGGTCAATGGTCGACCCTGCATCAACGATATAATCAAGTTCAAGTCTCTTTGTGTATTGTTCCTGGATCCACCGACGTCCTTGGTCGACCCCTGACTCCCCCCTTTTTCCAGGAACCATGCCTACCATTATATTAATTTTCCAGGACTATTATGTCTTTGTTATCTATTGACCGAACAAATGGTCAGCTTCCTTAATTTCGTTGGGATTTGAGGGAGCCAATTGTTCCTCTACATATTAGTGAGTGCTAGTACTTGTTGGTCTTTTTTTTCTGTCCAGGGAATTATCAACCAATCCCTTCTTGTAGCAGTCCGCAATAGAGGATTATTGATCAATAAATTTTCTATATTTCCCCTTTCTTTTTCTTACCCGTTGTCCTCACTTTTTTATCGCTCTTTTATCCTTTTTAATGTGTTTTCGCATTCGTAGCTTGCAGACTATAATAAAACACTTACTATTTACTATCCCAAATCCCCCAACCCCCCCCTTTTTCATTTAGAAACGCGCACGCATGATTATTATATACGTGGTCAGTCGCTGCAGTCAGACGAGATGTTGTGAATAAGTTTCGATACTCAGAAATAGGAGCAGACTTTTTGGTCTAGCATTGTCACCTGACAACAGAACACCACATTTTCTCCGGAGTGGGGTGTGATAACCGACATGTGGCACGGCGCAGAATGAGGACATTTTGTCTGGTTATTTTCTTTCTGTCCTACGGCACTCTCTCGGCCAGCATTCGTTAGCATGGTGGTGTCTAAGACGCGTTTGGCATGTTATGTCCAGCGTCTTTAAGGTACGTAGGTGTTTGGAAAGGGGAGAGATCGGGTTTTTGGGAAATAGTGGGATTCTTTTGTCTGTTTAAAGATATTATACCAGAGTTTGAAACTAGATTGTCAATTTCGTACTCCTAAATTTGCAGTTGGGTCAGATCGCCAGGCTAGAAAGAAGTATCTTGGTGTATTGAAAAGTCTTTAGTTTCTTGGGCACACATTTTGCCGAGTTCTAGACGACTATTATATTGAATGAGTTCTAGTTCGTGGTATTAAATCTGTAGTTCTTGTGCGGGAGGTAAAACTATTATATATTAGATATCTAGTAATTTTTTGTGAAGTGTTAAAGTGTTATTAATCGTCTTATTTCATATTTTCACTAGTTTCTTTTGTGCAGGAGAGGTATTAAAAATATTGTCTGTATTATTTTCTAGTGACGTGTTTCAGTGGAAAGCAGAATAAATTATATTTCTAGCTTAAAATCTTGAAGCTATTAAATGTATTTGATTTTACTGCTAAATAATCAGACGAGAATATTTATTTTAAAAATTAACTTATAACTGAAAAATGCTACATCAGTGAGTATTGACGGGGATTTCGTATGTATTCCTAATTCATGATGATTGATTTTATGAATATAACTTATTTCACGGGACTAGTTTTAAATGATAAGTCAACGCTCTGTACGCTTGCAGTTTTTAAAATAAAAAATGTAAGTTATAACGAGTTACATAGTATGTATAAAGTATTTTATATGTGTTTTTCTCTATTTAGTGAAGGAAAACTGGGGTCCCTAAGCCCAAACTTTGCCTGCGTTAAGTACTGATGAGTAACTATCGAATTCTTCTTCTTCCTCGTTCGTCCTGAAAAGGACGGTGGTTGCGTTGTGTCTGTTTACGCCTAAGCTGTGATATCTGCACCTTTCGGTCGACACATCCGACTCTGCACGGCATTTTTTAGGACCGGGTTTGCCTTCCCATTGCGATCCACACTCGCTCAGCCAGTGCTTGCACCTGCTGCAGACTGTTTCCAGGACCACCACGTGGAGGTGGAGTGCGGTCTTGACCAGCTCTGATTCGCTGGTCCTGACGCAGGCTGTCCAAGCTTTATGACAGTTTACCAACTGACTGCGTTCCAATGTAGTTGCTGCGTTCTTTGGGTTCCCGGAGTAATATCTGTAGAAGAACTAAAACATTCCTTAAAAGGACTTGAGTGTATATTTCTTTACAAGACCTTTAAAGGTGGTGTAAATGAATTATCGGGCCTATTGCGCCAGATTTTTATTAATGCCTGAGAAAAAACTTAAGTACAGGTCTGCAGAGCTGGTATCCACTTGTGGCGAGTAAAACTTATTACAAAACAGCGCCAACGTTCCGCAAATTATGTCATACTTGTGGTGTGACCAAGAATTTTTTTTACCTTTTGATCGAAGTTAAAAACACTGATAATTGTTCATGGAAGGTATGAGCGTAAACCCAGACTTCGTGATTCTGATCCCGTGAGCCCGCTTGAAATCTAAGATTTTCTTTTCCTGAATTGTACTAATGGAGTAAGTCATCTAACTTTAAAATCCTGAAAATCAAAATTTATTCGCTGAAGAGGATGCGCTCCCCTGGCAAATTGGATTGAAAACCAAGATGTGCAGTGCTGGGTATCCGCTTTCTAGTGTGCTTCAAAACGATAAAACATTGATTGTGTCATAACGTGCGTTCAGACAGCGTAATAGCAGCTCCGGGGACTTGTAGGTTATGTTGTGTTACGACAGGGCGGAATGATGAATGACACCGAGAGATAAGCAGGAAATTCGCAGTGACTTTTTTTTATGTTTGTATACAAAAATTTCACCCACGTTACTCGTATGCGAAAATCTTTATGCAGAAGTTTATGTTGCAAACATAGATACTTTTCCTTTGGATGAGATCATAACTAATTCTAAGTCTGTTCATACACTTTTAAAAGGGGGTCAAAATCGCGCTTAGATTACCGTCTAATGTATTCTGGGTTCGGCTTGGAGGGCTATCTCTTTCTTCTAACGGGACTGTGAGTCTATGTTACATCCGCCAGGGGAAAAGGATCATATCACCGGGTACTATCTTTCTTGTAGATTCCTTGATTTTTTTTTTTATTGACTATGTGTATATGGTTTTTTGTTTGATGAAAATTTATACCGCGTTGTGACGTAGGTTTACTACTGAGTTAATTACGGCTACAACTAGAAACTTATTCCCGTTGTGGCGGTCAGCTTGTTCGTTCCATAATATCTGCTTTATAATCATTGTTTTAGTTTTCCCCACGTCTGTACGTCTAACTGTCGTCTTGTATGTGGCGTGCACGGGAAGTGGATAGAAAATATATATGTTATATATTGTTTCATATTTATATTATATATATTATATTTATATAAAAAAATTTTTTTTATTTATATATATGTGTGTGTGTGTTGTGTGTAGTTTGACTGTCTGACTCCTCTAAATCTGTCTGTTAGAAGATAGGTTGAAGATGAGAAGATTTCATCGATTTCAGAGACATGCCTCTATCAACAGTTTACCATCTCCACTCGTGGAAATCTATTTTTTTCCTATTACTATCTCTCACTGTGGACTAATCCACTTATTCTTAATCTATTCCGAAGGGACCAACCCAAGTTCTTTATTCTCCTATCAAAAAAATCTACGGGACAGTAGCATTTTCATTTTCGAATGGGTGTAATCATTTTTGCAACTGTTTTTATTGAGTGTTCCAAGTCTCGCAGCCCGTCTGTTGCTACTGGGAATATACTTGCTCTGTTTCAGTTGTAACTTTGTTTTTTTGCGTGTGACTTGCCATGCGGTTTTTCATCTGTATTAGTTTTATGTCGTGAGGCAATCGCAAGTTCTCCTTTTAATTTCTACTTGCCACAGTCGCCTGGTAGAAGCTGTTGATGATTATGGTTCTGTAAGTCATTATTCATCATATTCGTTACTCGTCAATCTTCAATCATCATTGACATCATCACACACCATCATCATTTCATTTTGTTTGGACTCTGGGACGGATCATGGGAGTTCCCTCTGTAGGCTGGCCACGTGACAGCGAAAAACCTGCACCGAAACCAAATCACATTGCTGTTTTGCAAGCAGTTGTTTCTGCAGCAATGTGTTCTACTTGATTGAGGTGGCCTAGTCTCAAGACACACCTGATGTTTCTCGCCTTGTAACGAAAATGCATGAGGTTGGTTATGTGATATACACTTGTTTAAATATATAGGGCTAGATAGTACAAGTAATGTTATTTGTTTATGTTGTCTTCCCTATTCGGCCTTTTACTTTTTAATGTGTGTGTAATGTTTTGTGTGTTGCGTTGTGTGTGTGTTTACGGGACAACTTTTATTGTGTACGTGGTACTGGGGGCAGCAGACAGGAGAAGAGAGAAAACATTTGGAAACGAAATTAAAATACCAGTCAGTGTGCGTGTGAAAGTCCCCGCAAAACGTTTGTCAGTTTTGTTCTTTATAGGTACACAAATAGATTCAATAATCTTTTTTTTGTAGTATCTTTTAGTTTGATTTTTTTTGAATATCCCCCCCCCCATACTGGCTTAAAGTGTTTGGAAAGTTGCCCGAACACGAGCAGATCTTAGGAAAGTTCGCCCTGTTTGTCTCTTGGGAGGTGATGACTCATTTGTGGTTTATGTCTGTTTTTTTTTCCGCGCGTTTGTGTCGTGTGACCACCCCGGAGGGTGGTATAAAAACCGATGGGAAGAATGGATAAACACACGAGTCTGATAGTGAGATATTTGAGACTTTAGCGAAAAGCAAGGCTTTTATAAGACTTTAAGGGTGTCTGTCTTTGAAAAAGCTTTTAAAGTGTTGACTGGGGGTCACATCGCTGGTGTTTTAGAGGCGTTGGTGAAAACAAGGGATTGGGTGGGGGGTTGTTTGATCTTCCTGGTTTCTTGTCTACCAAAAAAATGGAGAGATTAATATACTTGTAGTAAAATGTGTTTATCGAAGGCAATTTCTGAAGTAAGTTTACCTAGCTATTCTGAATAGTTTATCCAACCTATATTGAAAGTAAGTTTAAACCTTCTGTTCTGGAAGTTAGGCTTATCCATCTCTATTCTGAAGTAATGTTTTTATCCAAATATTCTGAAGTAGGTTTATCCACCTATTCTGAAATAAAGTTTATCCATCTATTCTGAAGTAAAGTTTATCCATCTATTCTGAAGTAAAGTTTATCCAAATCTATTCTGAAAGTTACGTTTATCCATCTATTCTGAAATAAATGTTTATCCATCTATTCTCTGAAGTAAAATTGTTTTATCCCATCTATTCTGAAGTAATGTTTAATCCATCTATTCTGAAGTAATGTGTATCCATTCTATTCTGAAGTAAAGCTTATCCATCTATTTCTGAAGTAAAAAGTTTTATGCCAACCTATCTGAAGTAATGTTTATCCACCCTATTCTGAAGTAAAGTCGTATCCACCTATACTGAAAGTAAGTTTATCCACTATACTGAAATAGTTTATCCACCTATACTGAAAGTACGTTTGGTCGACATATAATAAAGTAAAAAAAAGGTTAAAAGGATCCCGTTACACGCCCATTGAGGCCATATTGGGAATATGGTGTTAGGCCATATTTTCTTGGACATAGGCACCCACTAGGGGTGATGTGGTCAGCATCACGCCGGCCGCTTTAACGCCTTCCCAGAAGTTGTTCTGGTTAATCAATTGGGGCTGGGGTCGACCCTAGGAGCCGTTTGCAGCCTTAAAAAAAATTCCCACATCATCTGGGGATCGAACATAGGACCAACTGAGCTAGGAAAGCCAGTGCACTAACCACTATGTTTACCGCGGCTACACCATACTAAAAGTAAGTGTATCCACTATACTGAAGTAAGTTTATCCACCTATACTGAAGTAATGTTATGCACCTATTCTGAAGTAGTACAATCACAAACCTCTGTTTATATTCTTATATTACTTACTTGTACTAATTTTATAGAGAATAGGAATGACTAAAGCTACATTCAACAACATGAGACAGATACTAACATCGCAACAACATGAGACAGATACTAACATCGCAACAACATGAGACAGATACTAACATCGCAACAACATGAGACAGATACTAACATCACAACAACTCACAAATTTAAACTGAGACTCATCAAAAATTTGATGTATTTTATTTTCTTCACTACTGTGTGTGTTGTGTAGAAACATGGACAACGAACAAGCGGTAAGAAGAAAGAATTAAGGCCCTTGTGAGATGTGGATTTATAGAAAGAATGGAGCACGTTCTCATAGAATGGACAAAAAACAACAAAGAGGTCATAGAAAACTTAGGAATGAATGAAAAGAGAATTAATGAACGAGATCAAAAATTAGGGACAGCTAAAAAGACATAACACCTGACACTGAAGACCATAATAGAAGGACATAGAGTTGAAGGCAAACGTGAAAGAGGTTATGACTAGCGCTATAAGTGGGGAAGATAACATCAAGAGATGGGCAGGAAAGAGTCTATCAGAGTACTCCATCAAGACAAGACACAGAAGATGTTAGAGATCCATTGCAGCCAACTTTCGTCGTGTGAAGATTGGCAACTGATGTGATGATGATGATCCCTGAAGATTCTTATCACAAACGCAATCCTGGTTCAAAAGTTCTTATCTTATTTTCTTTCATTATTTTTTTTTTTTTTTACTTCTTCGACTTCCACGCTTGTCGTAAGCTGCGTAGGCCAGCCGGCTTTTTCGTTCTTGGAGTTGACTGTGTTGCACTGGCTGCTGTAAGCCGTATGTTTGTAAGCTTAAGCGCTTATCACATATTTTATCCATAAGTGTCTAATGAAGTTATAAAGCAGAAGTTAATTTCATGCAGAATCAGCGTCCCACGCTTTGTGTCAATTTGATGTTACATTTTTTTTACTGCAATGCTATAAACTCATTGATAAAATTATTTTTGGGTTTTTAGTGCTTTAGAAGCGTGTGGTTTTTTTTGTTTAAAAATATTTTTAAAAATTTTTTTTCTTTTTAGTGTTAGAAAAATTTTATGACATACTAAAAACGTAAAACAATATTTTTACTTACTGTAAATCTGGTTTAAAAATTTCTTAAGCGATCCATTTCTTTTTTAGAGCGTCAAATATTACATGGCCTTGTGCTGTTAATTTGGTGCAATCCATTTCTTCAATTTTAAGGCCCATCTAGAGATCGAAACTCGACTTTCCCTTGATTCATAATTTTATAATTTGGATTGTTTCCCTTGATTTAGCTAGACACTTGTTTGAGTTAACTGTTCCTGTTTTACGCATAGAAAAAAAAGCCACACCAAGTACTCTTTAATTTTTTTTTAATTAATTGATTATGGCCCCTGATTTGTTTACAATTTCTTTTAACGAAAAACTTTTAATTACTCATAATGTCATAATTACATTATTAAATTTATTAAATAATTGACTAATTATTGTATTGTCATCTGGAGTACACAACTATACCTCGTTTCAGAGCTATTGCTCATCTAGAAGTGATTGAAAAATCGATTGCAAGATTTGAAAGTCACATGAAAGTGACATGAAAGTGACATACAAGTGAAGTTAAATAAAATGAGGTGTAAAAAATCGGTCAAGACAGCCCCATAGCAGATTCTTGCCAAAGTGAAAGCATGTTTTAGAGACTTCTCTTTACTATGGACCAACTTCGATAGGTAGGGATGGACAAGTTCCCTTCCTCGTTCTTTTTGCATTCCCTAACTTCAACCGATGCTTTTGTCACGAAAGGCTAGCGCTGTTGTAACTACCTCCGCAAGTGCACACGCTCTTCTTTCTCATAGTCTACTATTATCCCCATTAGTTAACAGCTCAATCTTATTTACATTAATATTGTAATCTCAACTAACATTTCGTATAATATCTACTACATTTAATTATCCCTCATTGTTGTTTTAATAATGTTTTTTTTGTTTCATATATTATAAACCTTTTCAATAAAACGATGTTGACTTGCAAGCATATCGATTTCTAGTTTCGTCCAATGGAGGAGAACTTTTACTTTGCAGTGTCATAATGAAAAACAACAAAGATAACTGATTCCTGGAGAATGTCACAGAATGGATTGGGGCGACCCCTTCTTCTTCTTCCTAATCTCTGTTTCACTAAGGCAGTAATCGGTATTATTTGTGGTAGGATTTTATTGGGGGGTGTGCGTGGTTTCTTTTGTCGCACTTTCTTTCTTTCTTTCTCTGCTAAGTAGCAGATATTTTGTATCTACATTCTTTCGCTACTTTCAGTATATTGTGTCTTGCCTGTTTATCTGACAATCCTGGTGGATGATAATACTAACTATTTGCAGGAGCAGATGAGAGAAACATTAACCAATTTTCGAGAACCAATGTGGTTAATCGCAGGCGCGGACGATATCCGTACAGAGATTAACACGTACATCGCCCAGCGAAATTGCTTAATGCACTGATAAGGCACGAGTGCGACTCCGCCAAGGTTGTAAAAAGACGGATTTTGTGTGTGCTCAAGCAACAGATAAGACAATTACTTTAGCGAAAAGTAATAATTTGTTTACATCTTTTACACACATTGTCGTGTGAGGTTACCGACCTGTTTGCGAGTTGGTACACAGGGCAATCGGATGTTTACAGCCCATTTTCAGAAAAGTAATGTTCGAATTTTGCATTTAGATGAGTCATGCAAAATATTCAAAGCAGATTGGCCTGATCATTTGAGCTCCATAACCAAACAGAGTGAGGTACGACAGTGAATATAACCTGACACATTTCAGTGGTTTTTTTTTTTTTTTTCACTGTGAGATTCAAGCTTGCCAAAGGCACCAGACGTGCCAGTTAGAATTCAGAATTTTCATTTATCAGACCGGAACACCTTTTATTGGAGTATTTATCAGGACTTACAAAACCAGTCCAGGGGACATCTCTATCATTTTAAATAAGGAAAACCGCTGTCTGAGGAAACTGAAGGAAATAAACAAAGTCAGAGAGGGAACTTATTAAATTAACGACTCCCCCGGCGCGTGTAAGAGGCAGATGCAAGTCTCTTTTATTTATCTGAGCAAAAGGTATGTGAGCCAGGATTAGCGTAAGTTGTGATTTTGATTTTACATTTTATGTTACTAACATGTGAACTAACATATATAAATATATATTACCATGCGAATTTTAAATGTGTGAAAATGGGCTAGGTAATGCCCCAGTCATTTGAGGCTGGGCAACCCTCAGCGTATAGGAATGATGATTTTCTATGAACCACACACTGCCACGGGGGCTGGTGATTGCGTTATCGCTAGTTTCGTAAAGAGAAACTAAAGCATAAACGTAGTTCCAAGTTCCATATGGAGCAGGGAGGAAAAGATTAAAGAAAAATGATGTACATTTCTAGTATAATCCCCCCCCATTTACAGTTTCACAACCAGTGTAAATGTCTATGTGAAAATATTCATTTTTTAAAATTTAAAGGACGTTTCAAACTTTTCGATCAGTGTAAATATAAATGAAAACATATTCAATTTATATTAGTGAAAACACTTTTCAATCAGTGGAGATGTAAATGTAAAACATAATCCTATCTGTATTATTAACCTTTGGCATTTAAAAAACGTAATGTAAAAGCTAAAAGCTA
The DNA here is from genome assembly GCA_024509875.1 of Oreohelix idahoensis. Taxonomy (NCBI): domain Eukaryota; kingdom Metazoa; phylum Mollusca; class Gastropoda; order Stylommatophora; family Oreohelicidae; genus Oreohelix; species Oreohelix idahoensis. The sequence goes on along the minus strand of JAMPIV010022794.1, from coordinate 201,154 downwards.
TTCAATTTAAAATGTAAAGAAAGTTTTATCCCGAAGGATTAAGTTTAATTCTCATCGAGGGTAAATTCTGAGTTAAATGGGATGGTGGAATGAAAAGATAGGGACCCATAAACCCTTGGTAGGAAAACGCAATTTAATCAGAAGAGCGTTTCGTTTATATTCTTTACCTTAGTTATTGGTGGTACCAGCAGAAAAGATACTATCTCTAGAACAAGAAGGGAACAGTGGCCTGAGCTTTAAGACGGATGGACCATACTTTGTAGACTCTCCCTGACATTTGTTGGGGGAACAACGAGCTACACCCGACAACCGTGACCAGCGACGAGTGTGAGCAGTGTAAAAAAAAGAACCAAACTCCATCAGGAAGGAGCAGAAACCGTCATGGCTGCTAAAGTTCAATAAATATGCTGCCCACTTGAATTCTTCTTGTAAAAAAACTGTTAACTCCTACCACGACCATGATGATAACTTTTCTTGATCCACAATCTATTCATTTTATTTTCAAACCGTTAAAACTTAAGTAGATTATTAAAATTTTGTTATTTGTAAATTTTACAAATTTAACTTCGATTTAATCATTTTTAGTTACTGTACTTGTTTGTTTGTCTTTACTACACTCTAAAACTGAGCTATTTACCAGATTTATAAGAATTCCCCTGAGTTAATCAGAGGTGGGGGTTAATGAGCTAACATAAACCATTGCTTAATCCTTCACAAAATGTTGTCGGCAGATTCTAGAATTAACGTGTTCATTCAAATGTTGCATTTGTTTTCGCTTATCTGAATACCTTGTGATAGAAGGTAACCTTTCTTTCTACATATCTGCCAAGAGTATATCTTGTGCGAAGGTAGACACCTGTGAAGGCCATATTAGATACTCTTGAGTTTTGGCACTGTTGGACCGCTACTGCAAATGCAGGGGAGGCAGTAGTACGTCACAGGGAACTTCATTTTTTAAAACTCTTTCATTTTATGCATTTTATCTTAAGTTTAACATTGTTTAATGAACGTTAAACATAACATTGTTTTTATGAAACGTTAACATACGTAACAAGTGCAATCTTTGCCATATTTATACTTTACATTTAAATTTTTTTGCTTTAATTGTTTGGAAATTAAATTTTGCCAATTTGAGCGATATTCTTTTAAACAAAATTATTCAACAACATTTTAACCACCAAAGCACTCTTTGTAAAAATAAAAAAAAAAAAAGAAAAGCTGATTAATTAAATTACTACTTTACTTAAAAGATTGTTATTTTCTCGCATTAGTTTAATACTTTACATTCAATTACATTCTTAGTTTTCCGTATTAAAAATATGTTTTCTAAAAAAAAAAAAAAAAAATGGTTTGGAGTAGAGGGGGGGTTTAATGATTTGTGACGTCATTTATGATGGTGGGTCTCAAGTTTTTGTGACGAACTGTGACAAAGGGGGCGGGGGGAGGTTATAATGTGGCAAAAAATTTCGTGGCGTCATATGTGGAACTTGCCGATGTAACATGGCTTTGTTTCAAAGGGGATCTCCCAAGTTCACTCGCTGACACTTTGACCACGCACCACTGTTACGACATGTTTAATTATGTTAGCCACTACAATATGTTAGCATTTTAAAGTTACGCGTTAACATTTTTGGTATGCTATAAACAAAAAGATACTTTGTGCTTAAAGATATTTTTATTGAACGCGAATTTTTTATAGTTGTCTATGGTTAGACATGACGTGGATCGTTTTTATGCTACCGCATAACTACGATCTTTCTATACCCTTCATATTTTGAATTCCGTCCTAGTCAGACGTGATCTTCAGCGCTCCGATATTTAGTAGTCGTGCAGATGTCCTTCTTGAAGATAGGCCATGGGATCGGCCATATTATTAATGAATGCAATGATGCAGCAACTTAGTTGATGTATAGTTTTCCTTGGATTTGGAACAGAAGGGAGTAATTTTATTATTATTAATTATATCGTTCGCCAAACTTCTAGGTATCACTTTCGGATCTTCCGCTTGTCGGCATCACGTATATACAGCCTAGTTTTGTTGACGATACAGATATTAATCTAAAGGACTGCACTGAACTGTAATGGACTGCACACATCTAATGTATTATATTCATGCCATGGTATTCGATGAACTTTGTATTCGTAATAAATTATATTATTTTTTTCTGGACTCTACCAAACCGGAGTTGTAAGCTTCATCAGTTATATTGAAGTCATTCACCACCATTCGTGAACAAACAATAGCACGTTAGCTCAAGATTTAATGAACAATGATAATTTAATGAGCAGCAGAATTAATTAATAAGAATCCTCATTACAAGGGAAGTTCTTTTCACCAAAAACTGACTTTAACAACAACCTAGATCTTCTAAGTAGTCCCCATGTCAGATACTGACGTAGGGTAGTGAAGTGTTAGAGGACTTTACTATACTAGGTCCAACATCGAGAGGTGGGATCTGGCCAGTTCGTTTCCTCGCTTGACTTCTCATCCCTAACTCAAGTGCATAGTCAGGTACCCATTTACAGCTGGGTAGACTGAATCGAACCTGACACCTTTGCCGCGAGAGGTCAGTGCTGTAACCACTCTCTCAATCCGATATCTTCTAGATCCTCTTCTTCTTCTTCTTCCGTCCTTAGCCAACGACCGGCACAGCAGTCAGTGGCCATTACGCCTAGTGGCGTCTTAAGGGCCACAGCGAATAGATTTTCTTTGCCGTTGTTCCCATCACGCCTAATGGCGTCTTTAGGGCAACGACAGATCAATCCGTTTGCTGTTGTTTCCGTAATCAAAGTGACTGGCAAACGGGTGATCAGCCCGTTGGTTTCTAGATCCTCTACTATTCGCAAAAACCCACTTTATGAAACTCTTAACAGTTTATGACGATCGTTGCAGGCCGTGTATTTATTTTAGTATTTACCTAATCTCGGCTTATCCAAATTTTAATTATTTTTGTTTTAGTGACTGGATTAAAGATTGTGCATGTATTCTTATGTTCAAAATATTATTTCTGAGGTGTTTCAACGTCTACTGTGCCTTCCTTCTTAATGTGACTAAAATAGTACGGGTGACGTCTTTGCTTAGGGAATACGGTGAATGTGTAGAAAAAGTACCTGAATAATTTTCTTCTTTTTTTTGGTTTTTCAAGTACCGTGGCAGGTCGTTACGTACGGGTAGACGAACTTTACCTACTCCAAAAATCCCCTGTCTCCAACACTTTTTATCAATTCTGTTGTTGACTTCTGTCCATGCGTTATGTCTAATATTATCTTCGGTCTATGTTATTTTCACCTGTGTGTCACCGGGGCCCGAAAGGAGAGCAAATAAAAGTAACACGGTACTCTACCAGGCATGTCGTAAAAAGCGACTGGGGGATATGGTGCTGGTTACCCCATTCCTTAAAAACTTGTTATCACAAAAACCTCAACAAACTATGGATAAAGGCCAAAATACAGAATGTTATTCTTTATTTTCTTTTTCATTTTTAGTCTTATCTTTTTTCAAAATTTGTGGCAGCAATGTAGGGGGCCACAAAAGTTGGAGGGAGGGACAGATAATGATATCAAAATTAAGAATACAAAAAGCAAGCGGAGCTTCCATTGCATTGGGAAATATATGGAGATCAAGAGAAATCGGATCCAACACGAAAATAAGAATCTTCAACTCAAATGTGAAGTCGTTCCTATTGTATGGCTCTGAGACATGGAGTACAACAAAAAAACAACAACCAAAAAGCTACAGATTGTCATAAATAGGTGTTGTTTAGAACAGATGGATTGAAATGGTATGATAAGATCATTAACGTGGAACTGACGACAAGAACCAGACACTAGTGGGCCTAATGAATAATCCGTCGCTGCCAGTGGAACAAGAGATGAGAAGAAGACGCTGGCGATCGATATGACACACACTGAGGAAACCTGTTGACAGTCCTTATTCTGGAACCCCCAGGGAAAGAGAGGCAGAGTTAACTAACAAACACATGGGAAAGAGAGGCAGATAGAGTTAAAACTAACAAAACACATGGGAAAGAGAAGCAGAGTTAAACTAACAAACACATGGGAAAAGAGAGGCAGAGAGTTAACTAACAAACACATGGGTAAAGAGAGGCAGAGTTAACTAACAAACACATGGGGAAAAAGAGGCAGAGGAAACGAACAAACACAAGGGAAAGAGAGGCAGAGTTAACTAACAAACACCAGAGCTAACTAACAAACACCAGAGTTAACTAACAAACACCAGAGTTAACTAACAAACACCAGAGTTAACTAACAAACACACAGAGTTAAACTAACATTGGACATTGGTAAAGAGAACTGGAGACAGATGAGGAAAATGACGAGGAAGACAAGGAAGGAAACCTGAGCTGACGTCACGTGACAGGAGGGACTTGGCTTGTGTTTGTTGAAAGCATATGCTTTGTAGTGAATTTCTAAATACAATATCTAAATTAATATATAACAATATAGGGCTTAAAGGCAAAATAAGAAAAAGTATAAAGAACGCCTACGCCTTCAGATTATTATTTGCTAACGAATAGCCGAACAAAACGGTACCCAATTTTTCAAATTCGTCCTTGACATAATCACTTTTCCTAGTTCTAAGAAAATATGTGCCTAAAATGCATTGTGGAACGAGGAGGGGAAAAGATAGATGAAATGCTAATTCGTTTCGCATTGACTTTAAACTAAAAGCCAATACCGGCACAGGGGCAAGCCTTGCCTTAGAGGTTTCCCCAAAATACGAGGAAAAAGTTAGAACATGTAGACAACTCGTGTCACAAAAACAACCTTAGCTCTTATTTCAAAGGACGTAATTATCACGTAAATAGAAAAGACAGCACATGGAAAAGAATTGAACGTGTAGTAGACTAAAAATAAAAACACTAACATAGAAAAAAAAAAACTGTGTACTTCTGAACCAAGCCAACTAGTCCCATATAAATTGTATATTCGTGTACCTTAGGACTTGCTGACAAAGAATATGGTAGTAGTTACGCAAATAGTCCATTAATTAACTAATTATAGCCATAATACTATAGTGGATCCGACCAGACTGTCAAGTAAAGATCATGCCTGCTTATATTTTTTATGGCATGTTTTGAAAAAAACGACTTTGGGTAAATGAGGTTAAAAGGTACGGGATATTTGATTGGTTGGATTTTAAAGGAAGGCGAAGTATGATTGGTTGACCTAAAACTAAAAATATATTTGCCTTGGAAACATATTGGGAGTTGTTATTTGAAACGATAGATTCAAAAATAAATGTAAACATGGTCCCATTGGACAAAGCAGTAGATACTGGTACGAAACGGGGACTGTTCACTGCCATTTCAAGTAAATTTTGTGTAAAGCAAGATCGATGAGAGCAGGCGGATACATTTTCTAACATAGGAAAAGCCTGGACATAGGGCAGAACGAAAATGTGCCATATTCTATTGCCTAGTCATCGTTTACTTGTGTTATTTCATTGCATCTGTGGTAAGATTGATTTTCTTAACATTTTATTTAAAATAAAATTTGAATGAGAAATACTAACATACGACTGTAAGTATGTGAGTCTATGGCAGACTCAAAACAGAGTCTAGAGATTGATCCAGCATATGAAAGACTATCAGAGAGATGTAGACCAACTAAATTATATAGGATTATCATCAGGAGCATAATACCTATCCTATTGTATGAACAACAGATTATTGCTGGAATTGCAGAGGCGTTGTAACTATTAGGGGAGAGGAATACTGGTATACCTGGTCACATCAAAAGAAACTGGTGAAAGGGATTGTCGTAAAGAGCTGATCTTGCATGTTTGTTTGTAATGTGCCTGTACTGGTTGTTGAATATTATAGTAGGCTGTTGATTACGAAGGAGGCATATCCTTCTGATTTCAGAGGGTTGTGGTTGCTGTCAATAACTGGTGCCAGACTACAGTGGGCCGATATATTCATGCCACAGTCTTGCCTTTTTCGGAGACAACTGTAAACCACCATCATTCTTGAAGAAGTGGGAGCTGAAGGTTGTCGTTCAGCGAAGTGCAGGAAGATTCCTACATCATATTACAAAGATAGGTGCATGTTTCGGCACCTGATCGCTCAACTAACATTATATTAACATAAGAGACTGGGAATAGTGATATAAACATTCCATCAGTGTCCACAAAAACTTACAAACAACATGCAGAGATGATGATAATAAACAATCTACCAGTGTATACTAGAAGTCACCTCAGTTAGAAAATACACTACACCCTTATATAATAATAATATGTGTATTATGGACAGAAGATCCATTGTATAAATTGATTGATGTAATTAATTTCTATGATTTCACTTTTGATTGACAGTCCTGATTCCAAATAAATTAGATTCAGGACAATAAATTGAAAAAACATTAACTTTACCAAACTTTCAACCACTGACTTACTAAAGATAGTCTTTTAAAGTGTGGTTCGTATGTGATTGTCGTGGTACTGTTGTGTTGTATTAGATAATAAAATAATTGTGTAATTGTTTATATGTTTAGTTGGTTAATGCAACCTTACACTAACATTTCATAACCCTAGACACCAAACGTAGTCATCTTACAGTCTATCTAGAATAAGTCTGAATGAGATCATAGTGGTGGTAGTAGAAAGGTGCCATGGAAATTTACTCTAATATTTATTATATTCAGGGACCTTCACAGCTGACCTCATTCAGTACACTAAGATTTCTTAACAACAAACTGTATTAACATCAAACCCACCACATATATTGGGGTCTCGCTCCTGGGGATTGAACTTTTCATAACACCAGCTATATTGGGTAGTTTGCTTCTGGGATTTTAAATTCTTAAAATATTATCAATTATATTAGGAATCTCAGATAGTATAAAACTAAAAGCATTCCTGGGAGCCGCGCTAGCGTAGTGGTTACAACACTGTTCTGGCGACCGGGTGATTCAGGATCAAACCCGGGCGACGGCATTTGAGGATTTTTCGTCGACCGGGAATTGGACTGGATTAACTCGAGACCTGACGATGACATTTGAAGGAGTGTCGTCGACCAGGGATTGGCGGCTCCTGAGCCGACCCAGCTCTAATGGGTACCTCCGAAATCGGCGAGTATCTGCCTGAATGGCGAGGGACACCTGTCTCTGTACAAGAAAAGGGATACTCACGTAAAATCAATGTCAGGTTAGACATTAACAATAACCTGAGATTTCGCCTCGAGTATTAGCGGGCGTACAAAAAAAAAAAAAAAAAAAAAAAAAAGCATTCCTTTTTGGAGAAATTAAATAGTGGTTGAGCTATCAGTGCCTGTGGTTGTTCTTAGTTATAATTAGAAATTGTTAGTTATAATTAGAAATTTGTCTAGTTAGAAATTTTAAAGGTTTGCCTAGTACAAAATGGCTGATCTGGCAAAGTTTCGATCTGCTGCTGTGCAGGCTGCGAAAGAATTGGGAATGGAGGGGCAAATTATGATTGCTTATGTCACAACTGAATGTGACAAATTTATTGAACGCGAAGAAAAAAGATTAGAAAAAGAGGCTGAAAGAAAGTTAGAGGCTGAAAAAGAAATTAAGAGGCTGCAGATTGAGGCTGAAGAAAAAAAGTTAGAGGCAGATAAAGAACTTAGGAGGCTGCAGATTGAGGCTGACAAAGAGGCTACGGCATTGGAGGCGGATCGTGAGGCGGAAATAAAACGGCTCCAGTTTGAAGAAAAGAAGATGGAAGCAGAAGAAAAGAGATTAGCTACAGAAAGAGAAGAAAGAAGGCAGGCTGCAGAAAGGAAAGCAGAAAAGGAGGAGAAGAGATTACAAAGGGAACATGAGTTACGACTAAGGGAGTTAGAATTTCAAAGCCATGCTCCTGAAAATGGTGCCAGTCCCTTTACCTCAGATGCTACTGCTAGTCAGGGAGCCTCAACCTCAGCTATGAGTTTTCATTTAGACCATTTTGTTGAGAAAGACGATGACATAGAAAGTTATCTAAATAGATATGAACTTTTGGCTACCACGTATGGTTTAGAGAGGGAAAGGTGGAGCCTAAAGTTATCACAAGGGCTTCGTGGTACAGCTTATGAAGTTTTTGCCAAGATGAGCAGGGATGATCAGGGCAATTATGACATGCTAAAGCAGGCTCTTTTGTTAAGATATGAAAAGAATGGGGAATTTTATAGGAAAAAATTTAGGAATGCCAAACTACTGTCGGGTGAGACTTATCACCAGTTCTCTGCACGGTTAGAGACCTACTTGGAGAAATGGACTGCTCTGGGGAAAACCCAAGATCTTAAGGAAATGATCCTTATTGAGCAACTAAGAGAGTCCATGGCTCCAGACCTGAGAAAGTTTCTCATGGAACAAGGTGCAGAGAGGCTGGGTGAGTTACTCAATGTCGCTGAGAGGTATCAGGCAGCCCAAGCAGAGGTAGTTGGAAATAAAAAGAAACAGGTAGACAATTTTAAGGCACCTCAAAACTTTAATAAGTTTGACCATAGAGACCAGAACAAAGGTAAGCACCAGTTTGATAGTGTGGTGAAGTGGGATGTTATAAATACTTATAGGGGACTTAGTGTACTGACTGAGATCAGCTGTGAAGGTATCTATATCTATTAAGAGTAGTGTATTATAGATAACCTTACTTGCTACCACATATCTCTATATCTCAGTCAGAATTATTCTGGAATAGTGTGATGCTACGTTATGTGTCTAGGGTATGTGTATGATGAAGTGTAAGTCACAACAACAGACAGATAAACAATTTAATGTAATCCACTACTCTTGACATATATTATTACAAATGTTCTATGTGTGTCAGTTGTGTAGTAGTAAAATGAGGTAATACTGGTTTTGTTTTGTTCAAGCTCTGTTGGTATTTGTCATCATGACTTCAATAGTTTGTCTTTAGGGACTAGTATTGGAGATGTTCACAGTTCCTGATTTTAAGACAAGTAAATTCCCCTCTTAATGCTAATTTTATAAAGTCATTTCAAGATGAGGGGACATAATGTTGAGCTCAGCTGGCCAATTCGCTTATCTGGCGTGATGGCGGCAGGAAAGGACTCCTCTGCTCGAATTCTCCTCTGGGTTCAGGAGACACCTCACTGATAGCTAAAAAGACCAAGGAGTATGCTGTCCGACTCTGGATTCAGCAAAGCTCTGACCAGGTGCTGCTCAGTACCATCAAGACCACTGTCCCTGAAATCAAGAAGGATGTACCTTCTACTTCATAACTAATTTATATTTTCTTTTTACACTGATCACAATACATCACAAACATTGCGTTCAGAGCGTTAGGCCAACAGTCAGCTTCATCTGAAATACTTTATTCCAGTATTACCCTTCCTAATGGTTACTACGCCTCTGCACTTCCAGCATTATTTCTTTCTAGTCAATCATCCAGGTGTCAGTGTACTGTTTGGCCATTCCATGCCGTTTTACTTCTCTCCGACACCCTCTGTTCAGGCTGGAGCATTTTAGGCTTTACCTCACGTTTGCCACTGAACTACACATATATATACAGGCATAAATCAACAATTCACATTCAATTTTCATTAAAAGATATTAAATGGTTCAAGCTTACCACAATTCATACGAATAACACAGATACGTTGATTAGCAATGAATTCTGGCACAAACTGGCACAAATTTCCATCTGCCTATGTTCCAGGCTTTTATTGAGCAAAATATATGCTGGCTTCAACGCACTGATGCTTTATCAAGCTATTTTAAACAAGTGGTTTCGAACTAACGCTCCCAAGTGTGTATATCAGCGAGTCTGACCAATGAGCCCCGTTTCGACAAGTGTTTGAAAAAATGTTACCTTTCCCCGTTTCCCCTAACAACCAAGATAGTATTTATAGCCCGACCAATCGTGGTTAGGCTTTCATTTGTTGCGCTCCAATCAATTTGGAGTTTACATGGTAGGCTATTTCTGTAACGTAAATTTTTTTCAAACACGTTAAAAAAAAATCTTATGAGCAGAAATGATTTTATGCTGTCAGGCACCCCCAATATTTTATTTTGGGTATAATTTATTAATTCCTGGACTATTTGCGTAACGTTTTACATATTATTTGTCAGCAAGCCCTAAGGAACCCAAAAATACTAATTTAAAGGAGCTACGTGGCTGCGTTCAAAATATGCAATTTCTTTTACCTCCTGTTTCGAAGATGTTCTGTCTGGGTACTGTTATGTTCTCAACCGTAAACCCATCTAATGTTATCTTTTCTAATAAGAGTCTGTTATGATTTATAAACCTAACTCTGGGAAAGGGTAGTGTATTTTATCACTGTCCGTCTGAAAAAAAAATTAGTGCATGTAGACTTACACGCGTGATAGTAGTAATTGTGTATCGCGCGACGCGTGTTTAATGTTCGGCTTTCTGCCTCTCCCTTCTCGCTATCCTTTTGTCCATCTGTTCGTTCGTTTTGGTAACGTAATGTAGAAAAAGACATGAATGGAATTTAAAATTTAGGTCATTACGCAGTCTGCCTCTTAATGTTTTTCCAAGAAATACAGCACACGTTTCATTGAAGAAAGCGGGTATAATACAGTAAGCTTTTACTATCAACGTGAAAGCGTTACAATTTGCAGACGAAGCAGAAAACAAGGGGGATTTCGAGTACATTCCTTGTGACAGCACTGTCATTTTACCATTGCTCTTCTCTTTATTAATTTTATTTGTTAGGCTTCATATTTACCTAATAATTTATATATGTGGATTAGAATATTTCATGACACCTCCCCTCTTAAAACAGACATTATATGTCAGTCCTTTATTCTATATACACATATAGAAATTTATTATTATTTCTGGGGTTTACGGTGATTCTCATCACACGGATGGCGGCTTAAAAAATCCGCTCCCAGATTGGTTTTTCCAGATATATATTCAATGCTAAAATTGTATGGAGCCAGAAGCAAAGACCATCGGAGTAACCTAGAGTTCTCATGCTTAGCCTGTGCTAAAAACGATAAAGGTTTGTGTGGTCAGTTTGCAACTTAAATGCCTTCCCATATAGATAAATATTGAATTTCTTTATTGCCCATATTACTGCAAGACATTCTTTTTCGCTAGTTGAGTAGTTGATTTCAGCTTTATTCAACTTTCTGCTAGCATATGCCACTGGGCTTAATTCCCCATCCAATGCATCTGATTTCTGTAGTAAAGTTGCACCTAACCCAATATTACTTGCATCCGTCCTTACTATGAATTCTTGACTTAAGTCAGGTAATTTCAAAATGGGTTTACTTGTGAGCTTTTCCTTCAATTCTTGGTAAGTCATTTCACATTGTGGTGTCCATGTAATGCGATCTGGATGTCCTTTACGTGTCAATTCAGTTAACGGTGCACATATGGAATTAAAGTTTTTGATATACTTCTGGTAGAAACCACATAATGAGACAAAGGATCTCACGTCCTTCTTGGTTTGTGGTCTCGGGGCTTTCTGTAGTTTCTCTAAGTTCTTTGGGTCAGGGGTCATGTTTCCCTGATAAACTGTGTGTCCCAAAAATTCCAATTCTTTACATCCAACGCAACATTTGGTTGGTCGGGCTGTTAAATTTGCCTCCCTAAGTCGATCAAACAGCATGTTCAGAGAGTCAATGTGTTCCTCAAATGTTTCTGTTGCTATAAGGATATCATCCATAAAATTTGTTATACAGGGATTATTCAGAGGATCCAATAATTTTCTCATCATTCTAGAGAAGACACTAGGCGCATTCTTCAATCCAAATGGCAATCTATTAAACTCATAGTGTCCTTCTGAGGTACTAAAAGCTAGGTATGGTCTAACCTCAGGCTTTACTGGAATCTGATAGTATCCTTTACTCAGATCCACTTTTGAGAAATATTTAGCTTTATTTAGTCTGGCAAACAGCTGATTTGTATCCGGCAATGGATCCACCTGTCCTTCTGTAATAGCATTCAGTCTCCTGTAATCTATACAGAGTCTATGTTCTCCAGAGGGCTTCCTTAAGAGTACAACACCGGAACTATACGAAGACTCACTGTGCGAAATAATTCCTTCCTTCAACAGATAGTCTATCTCTTCCTTCAAAGCTTTCTCCTTAGCAAACGGAATCGAATATGGTTTCATACAGACAGGTGTGGAGTCTATGAGTTTCATATCATATTCCAATAGGTTTGTATGCCCTGGTCGGTCTGTTAACACCTCTGCATGATTATTTAGAACCTGTTGCACTCTCTCTTTCTGAGTTTTCGTTAAATGTGTACTGATTTTCACCTGTGCTGCTGTCTCACAGGGGTGTAATGGATATTCAAATGATGAAAGTGGTTCCTTTTTCATCTCCATGGCGATGGACAAGGTCAACAAGTGTGTCTCTTCCTGATGTTCTCTTTCCAAATATTTCTTCAGGAGATTCACATGATAGATTTTTTCTTTCCCCTTCTTATCTATCTTATAATTTGTTCTAGACACCTTCTCTAGAACTGTATATGGACCCTGCCATCCAATTTGTAACTTATTCTGACTCCCGGGCAAAAGAAGCAGTACTTTCTCTCCCACAGCCAAATTTCTGTCTTTCGCCTTCCTGTTATAATAGGCAGCATGTTTCTTCCTGGCTTGTTTCAAATTTTCATTGGCAAGTTTCCAGCCAGTTTTTAACCGAGTGGTCAGCTCATTCACATACTGGTATGAAGATGTAATGTTTTCCTCTGCCTTTTCATCAGTCCACGTTCTTAACAAAGCTACATATGGACCTTTAATTGTGTGGACCTATTTGTCCATGCACCGGTATGGTCTCTTCCACTCGAAGCTTTATAGTGATGATTTTTCCTCCCAGAATTATCATTCACAAAACGACCGCTACCAATTCTTTTGGGGCTTTCTCCCCACTTAAAATTCTTGATGAGAGATTTCCTCCCTACATCCTCTTCCTCCAGTTTGTTTAAGTCCGATTGAGGGATTTTCGGCTTATCCTGGGGTAAGACATCTTTTTGCACTCTCCGCATAGTGGCCATTGTAAAACAGTTAAGTGAAGCTTGTCCGTGAAAAGGGGCTTCCCATTCCATTTGGTCCACTTTATCAAATCTATTTTTCTTTTTATTACCAGGCCTGATTTTGCCCCGGGGCGTATCCAGGTCCTGATCCATGTTCCCACTTGTGGGTGTTCCCTCATGTGCTATGCTACACCTTTCTACAAAATTCTCAATGTCCCATCTTGCTTTGGGCCAATAATAATTGTGAGCCACCTTTTGACTGATGGTACCTATCTTCTCATGGTCCCCATCTGGTTTCACATGTAGGCTCCTTATTAAGTCTGCCCTGTATCTTTTTGGAAGAACCAGCTGTCCGTGACCATGGGATCTAGTTCCGGCCTTCCTATACATCAACTTGTTTTTCATGTAAAAATCTCCCTTGCCTGGAGTTGTATGACAAGTTGACAATTTTCTGAAACAAGGCTTGAGTGTTTTATCCCCAGCCTGTGCCTTCCTCATCTCTTCTGGAGTGGTATCCAACATAATATCCTCCTCCTGTCTTGAGGTCGACCTGACCTGAAGGGTTGCCATATACACAGGTTTCCTTCTGCAACGGTCAGTGTCATGATTGTCCATCTGACAATTCTTACACCACCTTTTTCCTTGGTTGAAAGATTTTCTTTCATCATATTTCCTTTCATCGAATTGTGGGAATTTATTTTTATTTTCATACCGTGGCCTATCAAATTGGTGCTTACCTTTATTTTGATCCCTAGGATCAAATTTATTAAAGTTCTGTGATGCCCTAAAGTTGTCCACCTGTTTCTTTTTATTACCTGTTACCTCTGCTTGAGCTGCTTGATACCTTTCAGCAACATTTAGCAACTCACCCAGCCTCTCTGCACCTTGTTCCATGAGAAACTTTCTCAGGTCTGGAGCCATGGACTCTCTTAGTTGCTCTATAAGGACCATTTCCTTAAGATCTTGGGTTTTCCCCAGAGAAGTCCATTTCTCCAAGTATGTCTCGATTCGTGCAGAGAACTGGTGATAGGTTTCACCTGACAGTAGTTTAGCATTCCTAAATTTTTTTCCTGTAAAACTCTGCATTCTTTTCATACCTTAACAAAAGAGCCTGCTTTAGCATGTCATAATTTTCCTGATCACCTCTGCTCATTTTTGCAAAAACTTCATAAGCTGCCCCACGAAGTCCCTGAGATAACTTTAAGCTCCACCTTTCTCTCTCCAACCCATACGTGGTAGCTAATAGTTCATACCTATTTAGGTAGCTCTCAATATCATCGTCTTTCTCAACAAAATGATCTAAATGAAAATTCATAGCTGAGATTGAGGCTCCTTGAGTAACCGTAGCATCAGAGGCAAAGGGACTGGCACCATTTTCAGGAGCATGGCCTTGAAACTCAAACTCCCTTAGTCGTAACTCATGTTCCCTTTGTAATCTCTTCTCCTCCTTTTCTGCTTCCCTTTCTGCAGCTAATCTCTTCTCTTCCCTTTCTGCAGCTAATTTCTTCTCTTCTCTTTCTGCAGCCTGTCTTCTTTCCTCGGCTTCCAATGCTTTTGCCTCTTTGTCAGCCTCAATCTTTCTTTCGGCTTCAAACCTTCTTTCTTCACGTTCAATAAATTTGTCACATTCCGTCGTGACATAGGCAACCATAGCTTGCCCATCTAATCCTAACTCTTTTGCAGTCTGAACCGCAGCAGATCGAAATTTGGCCAGGTCCGCCATTGTCTATTATGTAAATTTATACAATGTCTAACCAACAATTCAATCTCTAATGGACAACACAGGCACCGTGAGCTCAACCTTATTTAATTCCACCCAAGGATACCTTTTAATTCTTATATTCCCTGAAGTGAATTACCCCCAATATTTTTAATAGTTAAAGATTCAAAATCCCGGACGAGCCCCCAATATATGTGGTGAAGTGGGATGTTATAAATATTTATAGGGGACTTAGTGTACTGACTGAGATCAGCTGTGAAGGTATCTATATCTATTAAGAGTAGTGTATTATAGATAACCTTACTTGCTACCACATATCTCTATATCTCAGTCAGAATTATTCTGGAATAGTGTGATGCTACGTTATGTGTCTAGGGTATGTGTATGATGAAGTGTAAGTCACAACAACAGACAGATAAACAATTTAATGTAATCCACTACTCTTGACAACACTGTGACACTCACATACATATAACACTCTATGAGAATATCTTAAAGGAGGCACTGATAACTTTCAAATAACAATATGTATTCATTACTGGCATGAATGAATATGTGTCCTGATTCAACTACAAGGGAATCAGGAATCACAATCAATTTAAATTACAAGTTATGTACAGAATGTATTTAATATGAATATTGTAGTGACATATATTATTACAAATGTTCTATGTGTGTCAGTTGTGTAGTAGTAAAATGAGGTAATACTGGTTTTGTTTTGTTCAAGCTCTGTTGGTATTTGTCATCATGACTTCAATAGTTTGTCTTTAGGGACCAGTATTGGAGATGTTCACAGTTCCTGATTTTAAGACAAGTAAATTCCCCTCTTAATGTTAATTTTATAAAGTCATTTCAAGATGAGGGGACATAATGTTGAGCTCAGCTGGCCAATTCGCTTATCTGGCGTGATGGCGGCAGGAAAGGACTCCTCTGCTCGAATTCTCCTCTGGGTTCAGGAGACACCTCACTGATAGCTAAAAAGACCAAGGAGTATGCTGTCCGACTCTGGATTCAGCAAAGCTCTGACCAGGTGCTGCTCAGTACCATCAAGACCACTGTCCCTGAAATCAAGAAGGATGTACCTTCTACTTCATAACTAATTTATATTTTCTTTTTACACTGATCACAATACATCACAAACATTGCGTTCAGAGCGTTAGGCCAACAGTCAGCTTCATCTGAAATACTTTATTCCAGTATTACCCTTCCTAATGGTTACTACGCCTCTGCACTTCCAGCATTATTTCTTTCTAGTCAATCATCCAGGTGTCAGTGTACTGTTTGGCCATTCCATGCCGTTTTACTTCTCTCCGACACCCTCTGTTCAGGCTGGAGCATTTTAGGCTTTACCTCACGTTTGCCACTGAACTACACATATATATACAGGCATAAATCAACAATTCACATTCAATTTTCATTAAAAGATATTAAATGGTTCAAGCTTACCACAATTCATACGAATAACACAGATACGTTGATTAGCAATGAATTCTGGCACAAACTGGCACAAATTTCCATCTGCCTATGTTCCAGGCTTTTATTGAGCAAAATATATGCTGGCTTCAACGCACTGATGCTTTATCAAGCTATTTTAAACAAGTGGTTTCGAACTAACGCTCCCAAGTGTGTATATCAGCGAGTCTGACCAATGAGCCCCGTTTCGACAAGTGTTTGAAAAAATGTTACCTTTCCCCGTTTCCCCTAACAACCAAGATAGTATTTATAGCCCGACCAATCGTGGTTAGGCTTTCATTTGTTGCGCTCCAATCAATTTGGAGTTTACATGGTAGGCTATTTCTGTAACGTAAATTTTTTTCAAACACGTTAAAAAAAAAATCTTATGAGCAGAAATGATTTTATGCTGTCAGGCACCCCCAATATTTTATTTTGGGTATAATTTATTAATTCCTGGACTATTTGCGTAACGTTTTACATATTATTTGTCAGCAAGCCCTAAGGAACCCAAAAATACAAATTTAAAGGAGCTACGTGGCTGCGTTCAAAATATGCAATTTCTTTTACCTCCTGTTTCGAAGATGTTCTGTCTGGGTACTGTTATGTTCTCAACCGTAAACCCATCTAATGTTATCTTTTCTAATAAGAGTTTTTTATGATTTATAAACCTAACTCTGGGAAAGGGTAGTGTATTTTATCACTGTCCGTCTGAAAAAAAATTAGTGCATGTAGACTTACACGCGTGATAGTAGTAATTGTGTATCGCGCGACGCGTGTTTAATGTTCGGCTTTCTGCCTCTCCCTTCTCGCTATCCTTTTGTCCATCTGTTCGTTCGTTTTGGTAACGTAATGTAGAAAAAGACATGAATGGAATTTAAAATTTAGGTCATTACGCAGTCTGCCTCTTAATGTTTTTTCCAAGAAATACAGCACACGTTTCATTGAAGAAAGCGGGTATAATACAGTAAGCTTTTACTCATATTTACCTAATAATTTATATATGTGGATTAGAATATTTCATGACAGATAGGCAACGCAATGACTATAATAATAAAACCTCACAATTCAATGAAAGGAAATATAATGACAGAAAACCTTTTTATAAAGGTAGATCATATTGTAGTTGGTGTCGGATGGACAACCATAACACCGAAGTGTGTAAAAAGAGACCTGTGTACATGGCCACGCTTCAGGTCAGGTCAACCTCTAGAAAGGAGGAGGAACCACCAAAAATTCTGTCTCGTAAAGAGTGTAGGAAGGCACAGTCTAAAGATAGATCACTGAAGCCGTGTTTTTACAAACTCCAAAAACTCCATACTCCTCCTAGAAAAGGAGAATTCTATTTGGATGATGGAGTGCTTTACAGAACGGCTAAAGCAGAATCATACGAATGTGCACAGTTGGTAGTGCCCTCGAAACATAGGGAAAGAGTTATGAGACAAATACATGTTCAAGACGGTGGACACCTGAGAATGGGTCGCACCTGTAAAAGGACATCTATGTCTTATTACTGGCCAGGAGTGGTTGATGACATAAGGAAATTTGTCGAGGACTGCGACCAATGCAATAAAGAAAATTCCACAGGGTGGAAAAATAATAACCATATGCAAGAGAAGCATTATGGCAAACCTGGGCCAGAAACTACAGAGAGAACACCCACTCGTGGGAAAATGAATCAGGACCTAGACTCGCCACGAAGCAAACGTAGGCCTGAAAATAAGAAGAAAAATAATTATAATAATGTAGACAAAGTGGAATGGGAGCCCCCTTTTCACAGACAGTCTTCACTTGAATGTTTTACTATGGCCACGATGCAGCGAGTACAAAGAGATGTCTTACCCCAGAATAAGCCGAAAATCCCTCAGTCGGACGACTTATGTAAACTGGAGGAAGATAAAAGAGAGAGAAGACCTCTCACAAGGAAATTAAAGTGGGAAGAAAACCCCAAGAGAAAAATTGGTAGTGGAAGATTCTTATATGATGACAAGAGGAAGAAATGTCCTCAAAACAAGGCTTCCAATATTATGAAAACTATGTCAGAAAAATTAAAAGTCCATATGTAACCTTGTTAAGGACCTGGACCGATGAAAAGGCAGAAGAAAATATTACCTCATCATATCAATATGTGAACGAGCTGACCACTCGTCTTAAAACTGGCTGGAAACTTGACAATGAAAATTTGAGACAAGCCAGGAAAAAGCATGCTGCCTATTACAATAAGAAAGCGAAGGATCGAGAATTATCTGTGGGAGAGAAGGTGCTCCTTCTACTGCCCGGCAGCCAGAATAAATTGCAAATTGGATGGCAAGGTCCATATACAGTTCTAGATAAGGTGTCTAGAACAAATTATAAGATAGATAAGAAAGGGAAAGAGAAAATCTATCATGTGAATCTCCTGAAGAAATATCTGGACAGAGAAAACCAGGAAGAGACACACCTACTGACCTTGTCTGTTGCAATGGAGATGAAAAAGGAACCACTCACTTCTCATGAATATCCTTTACATCCCTGTGAAACCGCCGCACAGGTAAAAATCAGCACACACTTAACGGAAATTCAGAGGGAGAGGGTTCAACAGGTTCTGAATAATCATACAGATGTGTTAACGGACCGTCCGGGGCATACAAATTTATTGGAGTATGATATGAAACTCATAGACCCAACACCAATCTGTATGAAAGCCTATTCGATTCCGTTCGCTAAGGAAAAAGCTTTAAGGGAGGAGATAGATTATCTGTTGAGAGAAGGGATTATCTCGCACAGTGAATCTCCCTACAGTTCCAGTGTGGTTCTGTTAAGAAAACCCTCTGGAGAACACAGGCTGTGTATAGATTACAGGAAACTAAATGCTGTCACAGAAGGTCAGGTGGATCCATTACCTGATACAAATCAGCTGTTTGCCAGGCTGAATAGAGCTAAATATTTCTCTAAAGTGGATCTGAGCAAAGGCTACTATCAGATTCCAGTAAAGCCGGAGGTAAAACCTTATTTAGCCTTTAGCACCTCGGAAGGACATTATGAATTTAATATGTTGCCATTCGGGCTGAAAAATGCACCGAGTGTGTTTTCGAGGATGATGAGAAAGTTACAGGATCCCCTGAAGAATCCATGCATCACCAACTTCATGGATGATATTCTCATAGCAACAGAAACATTTGAGGAACACATTAACTCTCTAAATATGTTGTTTGATCGATTGGGAGAGACCAATTTGACAGCTAGACCGATGAAATGCTGTGTTGGATGTAAAGAGCTGGAATTCTTGGGACACACAGTACATCAGGGAAACATGACCCCTGACCCCAAGAACCTGGAGAAATTAAAAAAAGCACCAAGACCACAAACAAAAAAGATGTGCGATCTTTTGTCTCATTATGTGGTTTTTACCAAAAGTATATAAAAAACTTTAACTCCATATGTGCTCCATTGACTGATTTAACGCGCAAAGGAAATCCTGATAGAATTATTTGGACGGCGCAATGTGAATTAGCATACCAAGAATTGAAAGAAAAGCTCACAAGCAGGCCTATTTTGAAATTACCTGACTTAAGTCAAGAATTAATTCTGAGAACGGAATGCGAGTAATATCGGTTTGGGTGCAGCTCTATTACAACGGTCAAATTCACTTGATGGGGAATTAACCCCAGTTGCTTATGCTAGCCGAAAGTTGAATACAGCAGAACAAAAATATTCAACAAGTGAAAAAGAATGTCTCGCTGTCATCTGGGGTATAAAAAAGTTCCAGATTTATCTCTATGGACAATCATTTAGGATCCAGACAGATCATAAACCACTCGTGTGTCTGTCACAAGCAAGGCATGAAAATGCTAGATTATTACGCTGGTCTTTGCTCTTACAGCTATTCCAGTTTACCATAGAGTACATTCCCGGAAAAACTAATGTGGTAGCTGATTTTTTAAGCAGACATCCGTACGACGAACATCAGAGTAGTCATCAGGCATAGATAGTAAATTCATCTATGTGTATTTAGAAATAGGAACTGACATATGATCGTCTGTTCTAAAGGGAGGACATGTGTAGTGAATTTCTAAATACAATATCTAAATTAATATATAACAATATAGGGCATAAAGGCAAAATAAGAAAGTATAAAAGAATTTTCTGCTAGAACTGTTGGTATCGCCTACGCCTTCAGATTATTATTTGCTAACGAATAGCCGAACAAAACGGTACCCAATTTTTCAAATTCGTCCTTGACATAATCACTTTTCCTAGTTCTAAGTAAATATGTGCCTAAAATGCATTGTGGAACGAGGAGGGGAAAAGATAGATGAAATGCTAATTCGTTTCGCATTGATTTTAAACTAAAAGCCAATACCAGCACAGGGGCAAGCCTTGCCTTAGGGGTTTCCCCAAAATACGAGGAAAAAGTTAGAACATGTAGACAACTCGTGTCACAAAAACAACCTTAGCTCTTATTTCAAAGGACGTAATTATCATGTAAATAGAAAAGACAGCACATGGAAAAGAATTGAACGTGTAGTAGACTAAAAATAAAAAACACTAACATAGAAAAAAAAAACTGTGTACTTCTGAACCAAGCCAACTAGTCCCATATAAATTGTATATTCGTGTACCTTAGGACTTGCTGACAAAGAATATGGTAGTAGTTACGCAAATAGTCCATTAATTAACTAATTATAGCCATAATACTATAGTGGATCCGACCAGACTGTCAAGTAAAGATCATGCCTGCTTATATTTTTTTATGGCATGTTTTGAAAAAAACGACTTTGGGTAAATGAGGTTAAAAGGTACGGGATATTTGATTGGTTGGATTTTAAAGGAAGGCGAAGTATGATTGGTTGACCTAAAACTAAAAATATATTTGCCTTGGAAACATATTGGGAGTTGTTATTTGAAACGATAGATTCAAAAATAAATGTAAACATGGTCCCATTGGACAAAGCAGTAGATACTGGTACGAAACGGGGACTGTTCACTGCCATTTCAAGTAAATTTTGTGTAAAGCAAGATCGATGAGAGCAGGCGGATAAATTTTCTAACATAGGAAAAGCCTGGACATAGGGCAGATCGAAAATGTGCCATATTCTATTGCCTAGTCATCGTTTACTTGTGTTATTTCATTGCATCTGTGGTAAGATTGATTTTCTTAACATTTTATTTAAAATAAAATTTGAATGTGAAATACTAACATACGACTGTAAGTAAGTGAGTCTATGGCAGACTCAAAACAGAGTCTAGAGATTGATCCAGCATATGAAAGACTATCAGAGAGGTGTAGACCAACTAAATTATATAGGATTATCATCAGGAGCATAATACCTATCCTATTGTATGGACAACAGATTATTGCTGGAATTGCAGAGGCGTTGTAACTATTAGGGGAGAGGAATACTGGTATACCTGGTCACATCAAAAGAAACTGGTGAAAGGGATTGTCGTAAAGAGCTGATCTTGCATGTTTGTTTGCAATGTGCCTGTACTGGTTGTTGAATATTATAGTAGGCTGTTGATTACGAAGGAGGCATATCCTTCTGATTTCAGAGGGTTGTGGTTGCTGTCAATAACTGGTGCCAGACTACAGTGGGCCGATATATTCATGCCACAGTCTTGCCTTTTTCGGAGACAACTGTAAACCACCATCATTCTTGAAGAAGTGGGAGCTGAAGGTTGTCGTTCAGCGAAGTGCAGGAAGATTCCTAAATCATATTACAAAGATAGGTGCATGTTTCGGCACCTGATCGCTCAACTAACATTATATTAACATAAGAGACTGGGAATAGTGATATAAACATTCCATCAGTGTCCACAAAAACTTACAAACAACATGCAGAGATGATGATAATAAACAATCTACCAGTGTATACTAGAAGTCACCTCAGTTAGAAAATACACTACACCCTTATATAATAATAATATGTGTATTATGGACAGAAGATCCATTGTATAAATTGATTGATGTAATTAATTTCTATGATTTCACTTTTGATTGACAGTCCTGATTCCAAATAAATTAGATTCAGGACAATAAATTGAAAAAACATTAACTTTACCAAACTTTCAACCACTAACTTACTTAAAGATAGTCTTTTAAAGTGTGGTTCGTATGTGATTGTCGTGGTACTGTTGTGTTGTATTAGATAATAAAATAATTGTGTAATTGTTTATATGTTTAGTTGGTTAATGCAACCTTACACTAACATTTCATAACCCTAGACACCAAACGTAGTCATCTTACAGTCTATCTAGAATAAGTCTGAATGAGATCATAGTGGTGGTAGTAGAAAGGTGCCCTGGAAATTTACTCTAATATTTATTATATTCAGGGACCTTCACAGCTGACCTCATTCAGTACACTAAGATTTCTTAACAACAAACTGTATTAACATCAAATCCACCACATGCTTCTTTGGACAACAGAAATGGTATCGATTGATTGTTGTCACAATATTTTCCAGCTGCCATCTTCTCGTCACATGCTAAACGACAGTGGACAGTTTCATTCTAATAAGAATAGTAAGCTTGTCTTGCGTACTGTCCTCTTTTAGGTAAAAAGGTCAAAGATCCCGTTACACGCCCAATGAGGCATATTGGGAATATGGTTGTTGGGTTGGTTTATGATGTTTGAATGTGTTGACGATGGTAGGTGATACTGCCAGTTCATGCCAATAACGCGAATTCTAAAATGAACTTCAAGTATGTCAATAGAACTTTGATCAACTGAAGTATTCAGCAAAGGCTTGTCTTTAAAGTTCAATGTATTTATTCACGGATACAAACACGATATGAAATAGTAGACGATACGTTTGATGCATGGATGATCAATACGAAAACAGGATGGTGAAAATCTGGCGTAAGGTTCCTAATGGCAATATACGTCTTTCCAGTCAGTTCCATAATCAATATTCTTCCTCGCTAAACTAAAGTTCATACAATTAATCTGTCTCTATG
Organism: Oreohelix idahoensis; assembly: GCA_024509875.1. NCBI lineage: Eukaryota > Metazoa > Mollusca > Gastropoda > Stylommatophora > Oreohelicidae > Oreohelix > Oreohelix idahoensis. Next base: position 178,103 of record JAMPIV010022794.1, on the reverse strand, counting down.
ATAGTTTCTAAGGCATCGGCCGTTGACCTTCTACAAGGACATCGGGCTTAATATACATCTTTATAATACTTGATAAGGCATCCAAAATATACTGTCTTGCTCAATAAACTTCTTCCATAGACTGCTCAGACTGTTGATTAAACATTAGATCCACACGTTTCTACATCAAGATAAAATACATGTTAGCGACTATCCTTGGCTAACCTCTCCAATACGTGCCATGACCGAGATGTCGGCACTTCGTAATACAATTTTGCAATATATTAAATAATATTTCCTCTCGTAGGATTACCACTACGTTTTACAAGTGAAGCTATCAGCTCATCTGATCCATTCTTGAAATCCTGCTATGAGGACTCCAGCTAGATGCCAGTAATGAGTTGAGACATCACTAAAAATCATCAATAAGATTATTTATCAACACATGGGTGCAAGACTTACATATACATCTTGACATTGGCTTCTGATAAGAAAATCAGTTGTCCTCCATAGAAATAATTCCCATTCATCAGGGACACAATACAATATATTACGGACGATCAGTCCGGCTTGACCCTTCAACATCACTCTCTGACGTCATCTTCTAGATCTTAGAAACCCGTGCGCTAATAGTCTCTCATACACTACATAGTGCACACACGTGCGTGATAAATCATACACACTAATAATATTCCTATCATAAGAATGGTGCGTAACCTTTTAACACAGGCAGGACCTAAGACTGCCATCTATGTAAAAGTACGCAACAGTTTCCTTATCACTCCCCCTTAAAAAAAGTTAATTATATTAATCTTTTTTTTTTTTTTTTTTTTTCTAAGTAATTCGGAGAGGTGAGTCAAACTACATTGACATCTATAAAAATAATTCATAGTTAAAATATTATACCATAAATAGAAAATGAATATTAAATAGAAATCAAGACAACTAAACCATAGCATGCATTAAAGCATACATCCCCAATCGACCTACTTTGGTACGATGTGGTGAAATTCAAAGAAAAAAAATTCAAAGAAGGTTGGAAATCAGAACCAAAAGAATGGTAAAACATCCAACTAAATTTCCAAAAGAAAACAAAACAAAACTAACACATGATTTCAAATGAAAAAAAGAAAAACAACGATGATATATAACAAATGACAAGTGAATTATAAAACGAAAAATGAAATTAAAAAATGCAAAGTGAATAAACAATGCATAATTCAACACGCTAAGAGAACAACACACTTAATGTTTCTAACATTACTAAGGTGAACTAATCATCTATAAGTATCAAAATCATGTACCATGAGTGGTAGATATAAGTATGAGGAGACACATATAAACTATTAAAGTTATTGAATGTGAACTATACCACTACTTGAGAAACTTAAATTGATTCTAACTAATCAATATATTTTTTAATTAAAAACAATCACTAATTACTCATTCATTTAATTGCTAACAGTCTTACGAAGTGTTACTGTTATATTAAGAATCGTTAATAAATTATGAGAATCTGTTCTTTTATTTTCCATGCACGATGAAAAAATATTTTTCAACACATTACGTAGTCCAATATGTTCATTATGAATATAGACTATTTCTGTATACAACAGATAACAGTGTTCCCGTACCAAGAAAATGGCAAGATCTAAAAAGTCATGTTTCAATGCAAACAATTAGTATATCCTGATAGTAATGTCGGTACGAATAATCCTGATCCATACGAAGTCTGTATAGAGTTTAGGCAAATAACATAGTTCTATGATCATCACATTCCAATAGAACGATTTTCTGTAGAGACGTTTACATTTCTGGAAGTTGTTCTGGTTCGACAGATTCGCTTGGACAGCGTGACAAACAGTCCGCAAACACGTTTTTTAACTCCAGGTATTGAACGAATCTCAAAGCTGTATGAATAGGTATCGTTCCAGTTTTGTAATAGACCAAACTAAGGCAAGAAGTTCCCTGTCCAGAACTGAATATTTCTGTTCGGTGGTCGTCAATTTCCTCGACACGTACATCACGGGGTGCAAGGTGCCTGAATATTCTTGCATCAAAACACCGGCGATTCCATATGATGACGCGTCACTACGAAGAATAAAAATAAGGTTTTTGTTAGGCAACCTTAAAACTGGAGCCTGTGAAAAAAATCTTTTAATTTCATCTAACGCGATTTGATGCTCGTTAGACCACTGAATTACGTTAGCTGTCCCTTTTCTCAACAAAGAAGAAAAAGGAGCAGTTATAGTTGACAAATGAGGAATAAACTTAGCATAGAACTGTATTAGTCCTAAAAGAGATCTAACTTGTTTTTTTTTTGTCTTAGGTGCTGTGATGTTTAGAATTTTAGAGACATTACTGTCCTCTGTATACAGCATGCCATGACCAATACGGTGACCCAGAAAGGAGATGTCGTGAAAACCGACAAATGCCTTCGATGGCTTCGCTGTTAAAGTATAATCACGTAACGTAGACAGTAAAGCATTTAATCCCTGAATATGCTCATCCCATGAGTCGCTAAACAGACAGATGTCATCAATGTAAGTAATAACATCGAGACGATGAGAAAGTACGCGACGCATCATGCGTACAAAGGTAGCAGGTGCGTTTACTAATCCAAATGGCATAAAATTCCATTGGGATAGACCACACGGTGTCGAGAAAGAAAAGATGACTAGTAAAGAAAAAGAGACGATGACTGCATAGGCTGAGTCATCAAAGAATGTGATATCAAAATCCAATATCAATAGGTTAATATCTGCATGACGCAGAATCAGGTACCAATTGTAAATGAAGAGAATGGTGGTGAAAATACACACCATTGTCCCGCTCGATAACCATGCGAGCATCTCTATTGGTCCTAAATGTAATCACGGCGTCACCATACCTGTTATTGGTATGAGGTAATAGACGTACGAACTTAACGTCCGCCGTGTAGTTGAAAAAATTTCTAAGTGCTTGCCAACTAGTTCGTTGTGGCAGATTTTGCACAAGGATGGTGCGAGAAGATGCACCTCTACCAATATATGTGGTGACATTGTCACAAGAGTGGGAGTAAGGTTGATGAGTAACCTTAGTCCTTTGAGGTAAATTATAATATTTATTATTTCTACATGTAGTATTATTGTTCTTAAATGTACAATACTTTTGTACTTGAGTATGACTATTTACGCCAGACAAAGGTGTAGGTGTACGGCATGTCGTATACACCTGCTTGCTGGGTAAAGTTAAAACCTTGTCGACAAATTTATTTATCTTACTTTTATTATTCGAGTTCATTAGAATTCCAACACCATTAATCTTTTTAGTAACATCATTTCCTTTGTTGACAATGTCAACAGTTTTATTAAGATCAGTTGTAAACTGATCCTGCCTCCAAGATTTATTCATAGAATTGGCACCATTATTATGCCGAGGGAAGGTATATCTCCCACGGAATGACTTACTACTCTTACAAGGTTGTGTTGAAACCTTAATATCCTTCTTAGGAATGGATGCATGTCGCAGAGGCTGTAACGAATTAGCAACAGTGGCGTAATGAACAATGGCATCATTTTGAATGCTAGATTCCAGGACCTTAGCATTACATAGCATATTAGCAGTATGTGCATGCGAAACAAATCTTGGTATAGTCGTAAATGCACGGGCATCATGTATATGTTGCTCTTCCCATGCAGCAATCTGCTGTGGGGTACCGGTACACTCTTTTATACCATGAATGTTACCAAGCATGATATCACAAATTGGGTTTTGAAGAAGGCATGCGTGGATCTTCCCTGAAAAGAAAGGTGTTTTTAGATCAATAATGGCTGTAGGAAAGGTTTCCACAGTCCCACTGAAAGTCACGCATTTGACTGTCTTTCCAGTCCATGACGTCACTTCTGTATGTCAGGTTCTGAAATGGAGCCGACAGTTTTGGAGAACATGTGTTACGGGTTCAATCGAACAGGCGCCTATAAGGTTGCGAGAGGTTATCAGATGCTGGACTCAGGTGTCCAAGTAGATCTAGGGTCTAATGTACGTACAGTCCAACAAGCACAGTCCTTACAAACGTGAGAACCAGTTCTTAGCAGTACAAAACTCCATAAGCCTGGTTGACGTTTGACAATAATACATGTAGATTTTATTCACTCACGTGGCTCCATATAAATTGCATCACTCAAAGGACAATGGCACTCCCTAGCCAGTCAATATGTAGTCTAACGTCTTGTAGACTAAAGGAACGCTGTCAGAGTTATACTGCTGAAATATTTATTATCAAATTACACATCCTTTCCATACCATTCAGCGCTGACACGTCCTTAGATGTATATCAAACTTAGGCTCTATCTGGTAGCAGACCTAGCTGATTAAAATACTTGAAATCAAGTACTAAAAGTACACATTCAGGGGCACTTAAGAAACACAGCCTTCTCCCACGGAGACACAAAGAAAAAGAGGACGGTAACTAGATCGTATGTTCGATCGTAGCCCGCGAAACCGCGTCTGCTAAGAAATCTGCAGACAAGGTGACGTACTTCCTGTGTTGTCGTAGAAACGATTTGTAAATAGGAAGTCAGCTCAACAAACCAAGTTTGAGAGCGACCGAAAATGGTGTTATGAATTTAGTCATAACAACATGTTCTACTGTCTGTTTTCCTCCCCATAACAAGTTTAAAAAAAAACGTTTACTTCAATCAACCAATCAATACCCCTTAGCTCCCCAAGGAGCACAGGCCTTCAACAAACACATGTAAAGTCCTCCTGTCACGTGCCATCAAGTCCTCCTGTCACGTGCCATCCGCTCAAGTTCTTTCCACTGTTCAAGTTCTCTTCTCCGTGTGTTTTTTGGTCTACCTCTGCCTCTCTTTCCCTGTGGATTCCAGAAAAAAGACTGCCTTGTACTTGTGCAGTTTTCCCTTGTTCCCACAGAGTGCGAACATTCCAGGTGCAAATCCTGGAGATTTTCCTAAGCGAAAAAAAGGTTATTCGGCAACCCAGACTCCTTTCGGCTTTCTCTAGTTTGTTTCATGCGCCTCCTTTCCAGAGGACCTTCTTCTGTCTTGGGCGGCTGAGTTGATTTATATTCTTTGTTTGACTTGTCTATGTTTGTTGAAGTTTTTTTGTAAAAAGTTTTTTTTACCAGCCTCATGCCCAACCCTCCTTAGTCGCTTTTTACGACTTTCACGGTAGGGTACAGTGTTACTATTCTTTGCTCCCCTTTCGGGTCCCGGTAACACACGGGTGATACATTTACTTTCACTGACAAATAATTGTTGCATAAAATACTGTTCATTGTACTGCACACTTTATTTGCCTGGGCCATTCTACTCTTAGCCAGAGCTACATCTCCCATCTGTGCCTAGATATTTAAATCTATTGATTTTTTTTTTCCAAAACCATCCAGTCGGAATAATAATGTGACAACATACGTACGATACTAACGCGTTTACTTTGTAATTTTCTCTGAAAGAACTGATAGAAACATATAAATATGTATAATTGCCTTTTTAACTACCGGTAGTTTGGTTTGGTTTGGTTGTTAAGGACTATCTTCATTGCACACAGACAACTCCATCAGTGCTCCGATCTCCGCCCTTAGATAACTTAAGGAGGATCTCAGTGCAGTGCACGAACTTCGTAGCACCAACGAGAATCCCCTTGTGTGTATATAGGAATCACATATTCTATAATTATATTTTGTGGTGGGTAGGTTCCTAATTTTTTATTTTTATTTTGCCAGGGCAGCGGCCTTATGGCCTACTCTTTACGATTTCCAACTGCCGAGGAACTTTAACCTGCGCAACATGCACACAGGACCTCCTACATTTTTCTCCCTTATCCGAGAAGGTTAGATATCACTCTCCCTCTCTATCCCCCCCCCCCCCTTTTCCCCCCGTATGACATCATTAGGACCCACTGGTTCTGAAGAAAAAAAATTCCATAAATTATATTCCCTCTACTGTGAATCGAACCCGGTACCTTTAGAATTCGAGGCGGACGCCATACATCTTAGCCACTCCGACCCCTTTTTTAAAACCAGTTATGTCACGCAATGACACACACACATAGTGATTGAAGAGTCAAATCTTATTTTTAAGTTGTTATATCCTTGCTTGTATCTATTGTATATCATCATCATTCATAACCCTTCGCTCCTCAAGGAGCATAGGCCTTCAACAAACACATGCCAAGTCCTCCTGTCACGTGCCATCATCTCAAGTTCTTTCCACGTTTTACTCATCATTTTCACCTCTGTTTCCAGCTCTCTTCTCCATGTTTTTCTTAGTCTACCTGTGCCTCTCTTGCCCTGGGGGTTCCATAACAAGGACTGCCTTGTAATGCTATCAGCAGGTTTCCTCAGTGTGTGTCCTATCCATCGTCACTGTCTTCTTCTCATCTGTTGTTCCACTGGCACTTGTCTAGTTCTTGTCCTCAGTTCCACGTTGGTAACCTTGTCATACCATTTTAATCCCTCTATTCTACGCAAGCACCCATTTATGAAAGTCTGTAGCTTTTTGGTTGTTGTCTTTGCTGTTCTCCATGTCTCAGAGCCATACAATAGGACTGACTTCACATTTGAGTTGAAGATTCTTATTTTCGTGTTGGATCCGATTTCTCTTGATCTCCATATATTTCCCAATACAATGAAAGCTCCTCTTACTTTTTGTATTCTTAGTTTGATATCACTCCAACTTTGTCTACATTGCTGCCAAGATATGTGTATGATGATAAGAAACTCTATACAGGGAGATACAACAGGAGGCAATCTGATCGTCAGAAGTAGTCCCCCCGTCGAACAAGTGTTTCGGCCCTATACTCCTTTACACCCTAAGGGGGGCGGGCCCACTTGGGTCATGACTCCCAAGTGTCTCAGCCTCCTGTTGTCTCGTATCGAAAATGAACCCATTTCACTTTGGTAGTAACTTTAAAACCCACAACTCAGCCAGCAACTGTGAAAGTAACCAAAGAGAAGACAAATTATTCCGTTCGTTCCGCCGCACACCACGACTAGGGACAGACACTGACACACCTGCACGAAGCCGACGAGGCTAGCCACTGCGCGCTAGCAACTGTAATTCTGTGCCCAACACCTTTTATAATATACGCTTCGTGTTGCCCGTCAGTCACAGCCCTTTCACCAGCACACCGAAAAACTCAACTTGTTGTGGACTTAGACAAATTCCTGATGTTTTCTGTACCGCAGAGTTTATTGTCCCGAGTTCTATATCCCATTGCGGTTGTTCCACAGCCAGCAGGATGCCTTTTTCCGCAGTTTCACTAAGCCTCTTCAGTGCCCTTGTTCTCGACTGTCCCCTCAGCCCCAACAGTTTCAATAAATCATTCACTGATGCAGCCACGAGCCCTCTTGCACCCACCTCAACAGCCATGACCCTTGCAGTGAACCCATCATGTCTCAGATCCGCGGCCAGATCACTACTTGGCCGCTTTGAACAAATGTTGCTCTTCCAATCTGGATTCAAATGGCACGGTTAGTTCAATCAATATAACCTGGTGCGATGATGAAGAATGCAGCACTATATCCGGCCGTCTTCGAGATTTCCTGATACTCTCTGAATATGCCCCTCGTCCAGGTAGGTCTACCGCCATCTCCCAGTCATTTGCACAGTCAAGGAGAGATGGTACACTGCTACCTGATTTACTCGGTTTTGGGTGTGCTGACTTTCCTGCTCTCAGAAAGTATGTGTTTGCTGTGTTTGGCCGGACATTGCTATTCGCCTTCATCCTTGCCAGATCTATTGTCGCAGCCCGCTCATTTAGCACTTTGTTGTGGCGCCATGTGTATCGCCCTTGCCCTAATGACACCTTGCAAGCTGAGAGCACGTGTTCAAGTGTCTGCCTCCCATGGCACAGGGGGCACTGCTCATCATCCGACTTTCCCCATCTCACAAGTACGACCTTTATACCTCACGGTAGAAGGGGAACGACTAAGTAAGTAAGTAAGTAAGTAAGTAAGTAAGTATTGGTGTTTCTTCACGTTCAACCCTGTTATCATTACCTGCATTTATTCTCATTATTTTTGTCTTTTCCCTGTGTATTTTCAGACCCAATTGCTGTGACCTCTCATCGGGTGTTTTCAATTTGTCCTGGATCTGATTATAGTTATGGGACAGAAGAGCCAAGTCATCAGCAAAATCCAGATCATCCAACTGCTTAGTCAGAGTCCACTGGATTCCATTTCTGTTGTGTGCTGTCGATGATCTCATAACCCAGTCTATTGCTAGTAAGAAAAGAAATGGAGACAAGAGGCATCCCTGTCGCACTCCTGTTCTTATCCCAAACGGTTCTGTAAGCTATCCTTCGTGAAGAACTCTGCATGTCATGTCTTCATATGTTTTCTTTATTAAATTAATGATCTTCAGGGGAACTCCATAATGCCTCATCAATTTCCAAAGTGATTCTCTGTCTACACTGTCAAATGCCTTTTCGTAGTCCACAAATCCGATGTATAGTGGTGAATTCCATTCCAGACTTTGTTCAACTATTATTCTCAAAGTGGCTATCTGGTCTGTACATGATCTGTTTTTTCGAAAATCTGCTTGTTCATCTCTCAGTTTCTTGTCTATGGACTCTTTTAATCTCTCAAGGAAAATCCTGTTTAATACTTTTCCTGGCACTGATAGTAACATTATTCCTCTATAATTTGTGCACTCTTGTAAATTTCCCTTCTTAGGCAACTTAACCAGATATCCTTCCTTCCATTCTGCTGGTATCTCTTCCTTTTCCCAGACTTTACCAAGTAATTTATATAACATCCCTGTAGCCGTGTCGATATCTGCTTGATCGCCTCTGCTGGAATGCCATCAGGTCCAGACGCTTTTCCATATCTTAGAAGCTTTATGGCTTTCTTTATTTCTTCCTTCGTTGGTCTTTCATCGTTAATTTGTAGCTCTTCTTCTGTTGGCTGGATGTCCGGGGGGTTTTGTGGAGCTGGTCTATTGAGAAGGTCCTCAAAATATTCTGTCCACCTCTTCATTTGCTCTTGTATATTGCTGAGCATTTTCCATTCTTGTCTTTTATGAGGCAACTTGTTTGCTTGTATTTCCCTGTTAGCTTCTTTGTGCTGTTATACAGTTCTCTCATATTTCCTTTGGCTGCAGCATCTTCTGCCTCTCTTGCCAACTCCTCAATATACTTCCTCTTGTCTCTTTTGATACTTTTTTTTACTTCTTTGTTTGCTTCTGTGTACACTTCTTGAGCCTTGGCTTTGGAACTTCTGGTTTTGCTTGCGATTAAATCTGCTTTCTTGTTTTTTCTGTCTTTTATCTTATTGATGGTTTCTGTTGTTATCCATGCTTTCTGTTGTTGACGTTCCTTTTCCCCAGTATTTCTTCACATGTCTCAGTCCATACAGTTTTGATTTGCTGCCAATAAACTTCTGTATTCTCTACATCTTCCAGCTGTTTGGAGCACTTGGAATTTGTTGGATTTTATTTGACCGCAAATTTTGTCTCTTGTTTCTTTTCTTGATTTCTTAGATATCCTACATTAAATTGTTGTCTATTAATTTTGCATTTGTTGCATATCTTTGAGTTTCATTTTTTACTTTGGCTTATCAGAAAGTGGTGATCTGATGCCACATCTGCTCCTCTATATACCTTTACATCCTGCAATGATGATCTAAACTTCTTGTTTTAAGCATATATATGATCAATCTGATTTTCTGTTCTATGGTTTTGGTGATATCCATGTACTATTGTATATACACGACACAAAAATGTTAAGAACACGGAACAGTTTACTGCCATGTGATGATTGACTAATAATTTGTATTTTTTATTTCCATAAGCAAATACAGTTTAAAATAAAATCAAAAATGGTTTCTAATGTTCCAAAGAAAGAGCAAAAATTGCTACCCGCTTATGATCTCATTTGAGTATTGTTAACAATAAAAACAAATAATCAAAAACAACTGTAAAGACGATTTGGACTGAACACACGTGAGCACAGGCTAAAACAGGAAGAAGACTCTTCATACTGCTAACAGCCCCAAACAAGGAAGATGCTATCAACCACATTGAACGAAAATATCAAACCAGAATATTCAGATTGAGAACAGGTCCACTGTACACTAATACCACAGAAACAGAATGTTTCACAAAATGTACAAAATTACACACTTCCAAACCAATTAGAAACATAAAACCCCAATCTATTACTGTGCCCTCAACTTTAGAAATGAACAACTCCTCCAACCACCCTACCGATGTCCAAAGACAATTTATGGCACCCAAAACATCTTATACAACTGCGCGTACCAACATAATGTCATCAGTCACCGGAAGAGCGACCCTCAGATCCAGTAACAAAGTCCAAGTCAAGTTAATTCAGTCAATCAAACATTTATCTCAAATGTCAAACACGAAAACCGGATTTTATGTTGAGTTACAAGTTAATGCGACATCGAAGCATTTATGAAAAAAATAACATTAATCGTGTTTTTGTGTCGTTTGTTCCATAAACATTATTTGAAATAGAAGTAATGAAATAATAATTTAAAAATATCCCTGAAATTTTTAAATTTTTAAAAAATTATCCCTGTAAAAATTACGGGCAAAAGGGGTCATTGCGAACATTCCTTCTCTATTTGTTTATCAGAATTGCTACTTTTGGATCAATATTGTAATCCCGTGAAACCGCAATGGCTCATTAAATTTCGAGATTGCTTAGATGCCACATCCCTACTTGGATAATTTAGAATCCCGAACGAACCTACCACAAGGCGTGTGTGTTCCGAAACGGCCTCCCACATACTAATGAGCAGATGTGCTGTGCCCGCTCTGGTGATGTTTCTCGGCAATCGATACTCCCTCGACCATATAATATATACGGACATTAGGTAAAGCATACATATGGACATGAGGATATCCTGTAAAATTTTTCTAGTTCTACACTATCGGATTCGCCTTCCGTGGACTCACCAACAGAGGCATGCTTCATGACATCACTTGTCCTCGTTTGTCGCAAAAAGGATGATTGAAAGTCACTTTCTATATAAATCTTTGTCATTTCTTCTCTCCGTCCAAGTAATTTATAATACACTAACTTTATAACAAAGATAATTAACTGTCATTTTAGAACATAAATTCTTTATACATTAATATTCCAATTCAAATGAAAGCTGGTTTGTATCAACAGAGATTTTCTTCTTGATTCCTTACCCCTGACTGAACAAGCAACTGCGGCCATCAAGCCTAGCGGCGTCCTTGTAGGGCCAGCACAAACTTTCCGCACGTTGCCGCTCTCGAAGAGGCCCATCTTTCATGCCGTTCCCTAACACTGTTCATGGTTTTCCTATCACAGTTCTTCTGTTCACCGCCAGTTTTTTTGGTCTGCCTCTCTTTCGCCGCCTTCTAGGCCATAGCATAGATAGCAAGCACCTAGTGATGTTCATGGTTTCTTCTGAGGACATTTCAACCCAGATCCAGCGTCTGCCTAAGTAATGAGCACAGCCTTTTAAAATGATTTTCTAACGGTAGCAACTGTACTGTATCATGTGACCTAGTGCATTGAACATTTTAGATTTTTGATTTGTTTTTATTTTGTTTCTAGGAATAAGAAAATAAAAACACTAGACTATATGGGACAAACGGCAGTTTTAATGCTCATAAAGTTTGACATGTGTTTCATTGTATATCCTTGTTTGGTATTTGTTTCATGTATAACCTATTTTTTGGTATTTGTTTCATGTATATCCTAGTTTGGGTATTTTGTTTCATGTATACTCAAATTTGGTATTTGTTTCATTTAATCATAGTTTGGTATTTGTATCATGTATATCCTTGTTTGTATTTTGTTTCATGTATAATCCTCAGTTTTGGTATTGTTTTCAGTATATCCTAGTTATATTTGTTTCATGTATATCCTAGTTTGTAATTGTTGCATTAATCCAAGATTGGTATTATTTCATGTAATCCTAGTTTAAGCCTTTGTTTCATTATATCCTAGTTTGATATTTTTTCATTTAATCCTAGTTTGGCATTTGTTTATTAATATCTACTGTGGCATTTGTTTCATTATATCCTATTTGGTATTTGTGTTCATGGTATATCCTAGTGTGCATTTGTTCATGTATAATCCTCGTGTGCATGTAATTTCATGGATATCCTAGTTTGGCTTATATTCATGATATCCTATGTTGACAATTGTTCATGTATATTCATAGTTTGGCTGATCGGAAGAAGATTTAAGGTTGTTGATCGAAAACCAACACACAATAAATCCCTTCAATTCAAATGTCAAGTCTGTCATTAGACCAGGAGAGCACCAATAACAAACCAAAAAGCAACAGACTTTATAAACGTGGGTTGCTTGCCGTAAGAAAAATTAGAAGGACAGAAATTAAAAAAGGTATTGTGCCAAAAGTCCACAAATTGGGAGATTTGAATGAACAAGAGAACTAGACAAAGTGCCCCCAGTGTACACCCAAGAAGATTGAGAACGAAATCTACCCGCTTGGCAGATGGATATGGACACACAATGAGGAAACCTGTTATGAAGCATTACAGTGCAGTCCTTGTTTTCATAATCCAAAGGGACAAAGAAGAGGCAGAGGTAAGACCAAAAACGAAAACATGGAAAGAGAAACTTATTACAGGAGTGAAATATGAGAAAAACATGAAAGAACGGACAGGAACACTTGTCATGTGTTTTGAAGCCTGTGCTCCTCGGATCTAAAGGTATTGGATCGAAAACCCGTTTGTAAAATTTGGTCTTCCTTATTTCCATAGCTGCGTTCCGACGAATATAAACCGGAAAGTTTACAGACATTAAGGTAAACTGCACATAGGTAGAATGAAAAACAAGATAGAAGACAAGCTGGGACAGAGCTGACAAAAAAGATGACGCTAGTGGCACGCAACGGAGACTTGGCATACTTTGTTGAAGGAATATCCTTTCTTTGGTAAAAGGTAGTCTTAGAGCATAGACAGCCGTAGGAGTAAAGTGTTTGAAGACTTCACCTTTACTAAGTCATTATCAGAGATGGGTTTGCGCAGTTCCCTTCCTCGCTGCCTTTTCCCTCCCTAACTCAAAGAGCCCAAGTCATACCAATTTACACTGTTACAACAAGGGAGGCGTGGGCGGGGGGGTGATTCGAAACCGGCACCTAGCCGCGAGACCATGCTCTAACTACTCTGTTAATCGAATTTCGGTACGAAAGGGTAATCTACAAACTTAGTCGTTCCCCTTCTACCGTGAGGTGTAGAGGTTTGGAAGAGAGAGCGCCAGACTATCCTATCGGCTGTCTTCCTCCTGCTTGGTTTCCTGGTTCCGATTCTAATTCCTCGTTCCTTCAAAGACTGTCTAATGTTGTCCTCCCTGCGGACTTTGTCGTCCTGAGTCTGGAATCCCTCTCTTAGTTCCCCAATGCATGCCATGTACCGATCTTCTCCATTCTGCTGACATAGCCACACCTTCTCGTTAGGGATCACGAAAGGGAAATCAAGACTTAACTTCTTTGTCTTACCATGTTTCCTTATAACATTTTTTTTTCCTATACATTTTTTGAACGTTAATGTCGACATGTTGAACTCTGTGCACAGTGGCGTAATTACTGTTCCGGTGAACCGCAAGCACGCCCTGGCCACATCACGGAATGACCCCGAAACTAGAGTTCGGCCAGGATCTTTGCCTTAGTGATCCCTTTCTTTTGTCCCCTGTGTACCATAGCGATGCGTTTCACGTATAGTGAAGTCTCTAATCACTTTACTCCTCTACGGCAGTATATACTATGATTGCTACATTTACGTTTTTTTTTTTACGTTGCTCTTGAGTTTAGCGAGGATAAAAGGCACTAGTTTCACTCCACCTTTCGATGCTGGACCTAATATGAATTCTCTAACACTAACTCACAATCCACTTCGGCAAGTATCTGTTTTGGATGACCTTACCTTTTTTAATACAGATGTGCCGTATGTTGATTATGTAACAATATATGACGCCGCTCTTCTCATCAGCATCGTTTCCCTTCCTTTTGTTTTTAAAATTTTTTTATATTGCATATATTTTTTCTTCACCCTCCTCCCTTTTGTTGTTGTATTTTTTGTATGTTTATGTTTTTCTACGCCCTTTGTCTCTTTTTGGTACTTTGTCCACGCTTATTCTTTTGGGTTTTTTTCATTTCGTTCTTACTTATATTTTCTCTCTACTTCGAGTACCGGGCAGCCATTTTGGCCATCATGTGATTCTTTCAGTTTTACTCCTTTTTATTTTTCATTTTTTAAAATTTGTTCTCTCTTTATTTTTCTAGTGTGTTTTGTTCGCTGTCCGGGACGAAGGCATTGTGTCACAATCCATCAACCGAAAGTCTTTTTTATCATGGACATGCCCCTAATATAACCGGGACAACCTAGTTGACGACAACCCCTCGCCAAACGACAACATTTTTATTTAACAAAAGAAAAAGGCTTTGTGTCCACGTATTTTTTCCCTCGTCCTTTGTCCTAGAAGATGTATTAATTTTTTTTTTTCTCCTTCCACCCGCGTTAAATTGATATAGTTCTGCACTCATTATACAACGGGCCCCCACTTAGTTTGATTTCCGGGCCCGTAACACTGTAGTTACCCACTGACTGCGCGGATTCTTTTTGTTGCGTCAATAATTTCTTTATACACAGTACTACGATGTGCCCTTGTCAAATACCCGTACGAATGTTATTTGAATTTGGTTTGATGAAGCTGAACAATCAAAAAACCCCCTTAGAGACTATTCAATGTATCTTTCTCGCTGTCTTTGATTAATTCACATGAAAGAAAAAAAACTTATCTATTTTACAGAAATTGTTTACATTAATAATTTCTGTAATTGTTCAGTCTGTATGGATTAAATTATCGCATCCATAAAAATAATAATATAATTATTATTAATTGTCCTTCCGTGTATAGTTTGAGAAACCGAAGTGAACGAAAGAAGACAGCATGCGTCTAGACTTGTAAAAACCAAAAAGGTTTAAATTTAAATCGAAAAAACCTTTATATTTTAATGCCGATGCATAAAGAATGGCAGTGGTATTAGAGCCAACTTTTCGCGGGACAAACGGACAGGGTACCAAACCCAGGTCCGGCCCATCGTTACCAACTACTCGCTGTAAAAAAAATTATACCTGACACTTTTCAACAACAAATATATGAGGAAAAGAAACATGTCTACCACATCTAAATAAAGGTGAATATAGTATAATATTCCTATCGATCTTTTTTGAAAAATAAATCGTCATTAGTCGCGTCCACTACCAGCTTTAAATGGACACCTACGCTGCTCATAGTTCGGAAGCAAAACAGTGAGAAAGAAACTGCATACCCCATATCTGCAACTGTACGGGTATAGTGAATCGACTAACACTCTTCCCTTACGGCTGTATAATGCTAAAGGACTATCTTGTTTAATCCTTTGTAAACCACAAACGCCTCAGATGAGAGATTAAGCAGGTTATTTTCTTTTGAAAACAAAATTATCGGGTTTTGTTTGTTGCCCAGATGGCAGAAGAATAACAAAACCTCCTCCCCCGTATCTACTGTGCTACAAAGGTCCTGGGTTCATTCCCTGTAAGCCTCTTATCCTTCTGTTGTTTTTTCTGTTTCTATCTTCTACGTTTTTATATCTCCACGAGTGCCGAAACATCTTGTGTATTATAGGTTTTTTTTTTTTTTTTGTTAACTGTCTTTACAGCCCGTTTTCCTTTCCTCATCTTATTTTTAACTAAAGCCACCGCACGCCCTTAGCCGAGGCCGCGACGCCCCTGACCCGACTCACATTTAAAACCTCTGATTCTATCTATACTGTCATCTATGCTTCTCTTTGTACTTTTCGCCAATCCTGAAATGTTAGTTAAATCAAGCTCCAGTTTCTCCAATTGACTTGTATTTAAATGATCATGCACACATGTCCCAAGATCCAGGTACCTAATTCTATATCATGCCAAAAACTGACAGCATTCATTTTAAATCATCGAGGAATGAACCTAATCTTAAATCTGTTAAATCATCAAAATCTTATCATTCTAACATTTATCAACCAAAACAATTCAAGAGGACGATCGTGGGATAATCCTAGATCTTCAAGATTTGAACATGGTATCTGTGTGAATGGAGATTTATAAATATTATAGGGACTTAGGAGTACTACGAATCGCTGTGAAGTATCTATAACTAATGAGGTATTGAAATTATTAGATAACCTTACTCAACAACAACAATAAACAATTTAATTTATTCCACTACACTTGACAACACTGTGACACTCACATACATAAAACACTCTACAAGGATATCTTAAAGGAGTCACTGATAACTTTTCAAATAACAATATGTATTCATTGTTTCATGTAAAAATATGTGTCCTGATTCAAATACAAAGGAACCAGGAATCACAATCAATTTTAATTACAAGTATATGTACAGACTTTATCAATATGAATATTGTAGTGACATATATTATTAAAATATCCTATTTGTGTCAGTTGTGTAGTGGTAATATGAGGTAATACTGGTTTTGTTTTGTTCAAGCTCTGTTGGTATTTGTCATCATGACTTCAATAGTTTGTCTTTTGGGACTAGTATTGGAGATGTTCTCAGTTCCTGATATTAAAACAATTAAATTCCCCTCTGAATGTTATTTTTACAAAGTCATTTCAAGATGAGGGGACATAATGTTGAGCTCAGCTGGCCAAATCAGCTTATCTTGCGTGATGGCGGCAGGAAAAGACTCCTCTGCTCGAATTCTCCCTGGGCTCTGGAGACACCTCACTGATAGCTAAAAAGACCAAGGAGTATGCTGTCCGACTCTGGATTCAGCAAAGCTCTGACCAGGTGCTGCTCAGTACCATCAAGACCACGGTCCCTGTAAACAAGAAGGATGTACCTTCTACTTCATAACTAACTTATACTCTCTATTTACACTGATCACAATACATCACAAACATTGAGTTCAGAGCGTTAGGCCAACTGTCAGCTTCATCTGAAATACTTTATACCAGTATTACCTCCTTAATGGTTACCACGCCTCTGCACTTCCAGCATTATTTCTGTCTAATCAATCATCCAGGTGTCAGTGTACTATTTGGCCATTCCATGCAGTTTTACTTCCCTCCGACACCCTCTGTTCAGGCTGGAGCATTATAGGCTTTATCTCCTGTTTGCCACTGAACTACACATATATATACAGGCATAAATTAACAATTTACATTCAATTTTCATTAAAAGATACTGACTGGTTCAAGCTTACCACAATTTCATGGAAATAAACACAGATACGTTGATTAGCAATGAATTCTGGCACAATTACTGGCACAAATTCCCATCTGCTTATGTTCCAGGCTTTTATTTTAGCAATAAGATGATCTGGCTGCAACGCACTGTTGCTTTATCAAGCTTATTTTGCACTAGTGGTTTCGAACTAACGCTCCTAAGTGTGTATATCAGCGAGACTAGCCAATGAGCCACGTTTCGACAAGTGTTTGAAAAAATGTTACCTTTTCACGTCTCCCCTAACAACGAAAGATAGTATTTATAGCCCGACCAATCGTGGTTAGGCTTTCATTTGTTGCGCTCCAATCAATTTGGAGTTTACATGGTAGGCTATTTCTGTAACGTAAATTTTTTCAAACACGTTAAAAAAAAATCTTATGAGCAGAAATGATTTTATGCTGTCAGGCATCCCCACTATTTTATTTTGGGTATAATTTATTAATTCCTGGACTATTTGCGTAACGTTTTACATATTATTTGTCAGCAAGCCCTAAGGAACCCAAATATACTAATTTAAAGGAGCTACGTGGCTGCGTTCAAAATATGCAATTTCTTCTACCTCCTGTTTCGAAGATGTGCTGTCTGGGTACTGTTATTTTTTCAACCGTAAACCCATCTATTGTTATCTTTTCTAGTATGCGTTTTTTTTGATTTTAAAACCTAACTCTGGGAAGGTTAGTGTATTTTATCACTGTCCGTCTGAAAAAAAATTAGTGCATGTAGACTTACACGCGTGATGGCAGCATTTGTGTATCGCGCGACGCGTGTTGCATGCGTTCCTGATTTTCAGCCCTCCCCTCTCTCTTTATCCTTTTGTCCATCTGTTCGTTCGTTTTGGTAACGTAATATAATTAATGTTAGGATTAATTTAGGTCATTACGCAGTACGTCTCAATGTTTTTTCCAAGAAATACAGCACACGTTTCATTGAAGAAAGCGGTATAATACAGTAAGCTTTTACTATCAACGTGAAAGCGTTACAATTTGCAGACGAAGCAGAAAACAAAGGGGGATTTCGAGTACATTCTTTGTGACAGCACTGTTATTTTCCCATTGCTCTTCTCTTTATTAATTTTATTTGTTAGGCTTTATATTTACCTAATAATTTATATATGTGGATAAAATATTCCGTGTATCTAATCTTAAGATCAGTTCAAGGATGGTTTAACGAGGTATTTAATCTTAGATACAGTCAAGAGGTTTAACGTGGTATCCAATATTAAATTCAGTCCAAGATTTAAACCGTGGTATCTAATATTAAACCATCAAGATGTGTAAACGTGGTTGCTAATATTAAACCCAGTCAAGATTTTTTATACCGTGGTATCGAATTTTATTTTTTTTTTTTTAAAATCAGTCCACGATGTTTAAACGTGGTATCTAATCTTACACCAGTCAAGATAATAATTGTGCCTAATCTTAAACATTCAAGATGTTTAACGTGGTAATCTGAATCTTAGATAATCAAGATGTTTAAAGTGGTATTCTAATACTAAATCATCAAGAGGTTTAACGTGGTATCTAATATATAAATCAGTCAAGATGTTTTACGTGGTATCTAATATAAAAACAGTCAAGAGTGTTTACAACGTGTTATTTTAATACTAAATCAGTCAAGATGGTTAATCGTGGTATCCAAATATAAAAGTCAGTCAAGAGGTTACCGTGGTATGTAATCGTAGATCATCCAAGATGTTTAACGTGGTATCTTATCTTAGAATCAGTCAAGAATGTTTAACTGTGTATCTAATACTAAATCAGTCAAGATTTTTAACGTAGGTATCTAATAATTAAAATCAGTCAAGATGTTTAACGTGCTTATCTTAATATTAAAATCACTTCGAGATGTTTTAACGAGGTATTTAAGTCTTAGAATCAGTCAAGATGGTTTTAACGTGGTAT
Organism: Oreohelix idahoensis; assembly: GCA_024509875.1. NCBI lineage: Eukaryota > Metazoa > Mollusca > Gastropoda > Stylommatophora > Oreohelicidae > Oreohelix > Oreohelix idahoensis. Next base: position 158,973 of record JAMPIV010022794.1, on the reverse strand, counting down.
TTAAATCTTATATAATTCCAAGAGGTTTAAACGTGTTATCTAATGTTAAATCAGCCACTATGTATAACGTGGTATCTAATATTAAATCAGTCAAGATGTTTAAACGCTGGTATCTAATATTAAAATCAAGTCAAGAAATGTTTTTAACGTGGTAATCTAATATTAAATCAGTCAAAGATGTTTAACCGTGTATCTAATATTGAAATCAGTCAAGATGTTTAAACGTAGTATGAAAATATTAAATCATTCAAAGAGGTTTAACGTGGTATGCTAATCTTAGATCCGTCAAGATGTTTAACGTGTATCTAATCTTAGCTCAGTCAAGAGGTTTAACGTGGTATCCAAATAAAATCAGTCAAGAATGTTTAACGTGGGATCTAATCTTAGATCAGTCCAGAATGTTTAGCATGGTATCTAAATCATAAGTCCAGTCAAGATGTTTTTACAATTATATCTAATATTCAATCAGTCCAAGATGTTTTTAGCATGATATCCTAATATTAAATCAGTCAAGATATTAAACATGGTACTACATATGTAAATCAGCCATGGTGTTATAAACGTGGTATCAATATTTAAATCAGCTCCAAGATGTTGAACGTGGTATCTAAGATTAAATCAATCAAGATGTTTTATACTTGGTGCCTATCCAGTCAAGATGTTTAACAAGGTATCTAATTATTAAATCTGTCATATGTTTAACACGTGGTAAGCTAATATTAAAATCAGTCAAGATGTTTAACGTGGGTATCTAATATTAACATAAGCAAGATGTTTAACTTGGTTTTCTAACATTAAATCAGTCAAGATGTTTAACATGGTATCTAATATTTATATCAAGTCCAAGGTGTTTTTAACATGGTATCCTAATAATAATTCATCAAGATGTTTAACATGGTATCTAATTTTTAAATTCAGTCAAGATGTTTAACATGGTATCTAATATTAAATCAGACAAGAAGTTTTAAACATGGTCATCTAAGAACTTAGATCAGATCAAGATGTTTAACAGATATCTAATACTTAGATCAGTCACGATGTTTTAACATGGAAATCTAATCATTAAATGATTCAAGATATTTTTAAGTGGTATCATAATCTTAGAAATCAGTCAAGATGTTTTATAACATGGTAATCTAATCTTAGATCAGTCAAGATGTTTAACATGGAATCAAAATCGTAGATCAGTCAATATGTTGAACGTTGATAATCTAATCTTAGACTCAGTCCATGAGTTTTTAAAGTGATCTAATAGTAAATCAGTCAAAATGATTAACAACGATTTCTAATAAGTAAATTAGACAAAGATGTTTAACAATGAATACCTAATATTAAATCATCAAGATGTTTAACATGGTATCTAATATTAAATCAGTCAAGATGTTTAACATGTATCTAATTATTAAAATCAGTCAAGGATGTTTAACATTGTATCTAATATTAAAATCAGTCAAGATATTTTTTACTGTGTATATAATCTTAGATCAAGTCAAGATGTTTAACATGATATCTAATCTTAAGATCATCAAGATGATTAACATGATATCTAATATTTAAATGATTCAAGAATATTTTAAGTGGTATCTAAATCTTAATCCGTCAAGATGTTTAACATGGTATTCTAAATCTTAGATCAATCAAGATGGTTTTTAACATGGTATCTAATCTTAGATCAAGTCAAGATGTTGAACGTGGTATCTAATCTTTAGGATCAGTCATGATTGTTTAAGTGGTAATCTAATATTAAATCAGGTCCAAAATGGATTAAACAACGATTTCTAATATTCAATTTAGCTCAAGATGTTTAACATACATGGTATCTAATCTTTAGATCAGTCCCAAGATTTTTAACATGGTATCTAATCTTAAATTCATCATCAAGATGTTTAACATGATATCCTAAACTTAATATCAGTCAAGATGTGAAACATGGTATATAATCTTTAGAACAAGTCAGTATTTTAACGTATTATCTAATCTTAGATCAGTCAAATCAGTCAATAGGTTGAGCGTGGCATCTGACCTTCAGTCAGCTAATACAGTTAAGAGGTCGAACTTGGTGTTTAAATATAAATTTGTCAAATCAGTTAAGAAGGTAATGCCAGCTTCTAAACCTCAGAAAATGAGGTTATCTGGAGCATTATGGTTGATAGTAATAAGAAGAGACATTGTCCGCATACGCGACCGAAACTACGACAAGGCCTCTAAAACACAAACCCCTAGCAAGACCTAAACCAAGAAGAACACGTTCCAACTACAAAGGTTTTTGGCCAATGTTCTGCTAGAATGAGAAGAGATCGGTTTACCACGACATGTAAATGTTAAAACTATGAGGCAGGGATCCAGACCTCCAGGACCGAACACCAGAGCCCCTGCTGGGAGGCCAACATTAGATAATCTCTGAAGAACCGAGGACTAATTTGAAACCTGGCAGTAGGAAGTCGGATGATAGATAAAATGGCGCTCTCTCTGGAATAAGTTTCTTATGGCCCTAGGTAGAAGAGGAACGACTAAAGTAAGTTAAGAAGGTAAACGGTGTAATCTAATCCGAAATCAGATGCCGATTATGAATGGGGATATCTTAACTTTACAATCGGTAAAAGTGAGTGGCTCTTTATTTCGTGCAGCCAAGTGAGTTCAAAGTGTTATACATTCTCTCAAGCTGTTACACATTTTAGGGCCCTCTCTCTTGCTGTCTCGATATTTTCCCTTCCGAGGGCTTATAGATTACAAGGGGAATTGACATAAGATCCTTGGGCCTGACCATGAAGGACATGTCATCAGAGACGCCTGAAATTTTGTATAGAGTGTTTAATATTCCTTTTCAATTAAGCCACCGTCTGAATGACAACACTTCTGCCATCTCTGCTTAGACCATGAAAAGACCCTTGGGAGTAGCAACAACCACTATTTTTTCAAACTTAAACCAGTCCATCACATGCCAGTATAAATCTCTTCATCGCTGTCATAATGATTTCCTTTATCAGCTGTATTATTTTAAGAAGGATTTGGGAATAGAAAAAAGTCTGATGGAGGCAAATCTGAGAACTTGGTGGGTTTTGGAAGAGATTTCAATATGTTACTTTTTTTTTTTTTTTTAAATTTCCCTCGCATGAGGTTGCATATATTTTTTTCCCTCGCATGAGGTTGCATTGGCCCCTGCCCAAACCCGGCTCTGGTCAAAACCACATGTCCCCAACACAAGAAGACCCAATGGACACCATGTGTCATTGTAGTGGTGTCTTCCCTATGTTTTCACACAACAAAGGATCTCATGACATAAATGTCACTACTGGTCCCTGTGTGTAGACACATGATCCTACCAAAAGCCGGATATTAGTGCCGTTGGGTTGTGCTAGGAGCATTATTAAAAATGCTCAAGCATGGAATTATAAAATCGGTGATTTGGTTTTGGTTAAGGGGGAAAGTAATAAAAAAATGTGTTTAATAAAATAAGAATGATTTGAATAAAGACTATTTGTCGTGCTAAAAGTGAGATAAAATGAGTGAAATAATACTGTTATCAAAGGGAGGAAGACTCTGAATATTAAGTGTCAAGGGAGGAAAGTGCTTAATTAGCACTTAAGGTAGATTGTTGGTGATTGGTAATTAATGGCTTTAGAAAATGTACATATAAAATTTGTATAGCAAGCTTTAGAGAAGACAATAATAAGGTTAATTCAAATTATGCAAAGGGAGACAACGGTTAATTACCTCCCTTATATGATTAAGTGAGTTGGAGAGAAAAAAATATGCACGTGAAACGTTTTACCAGGACAACGGATGACACTTCACTGAGTTGTTTACACAGCGGATAAGCGTGAACCATATTCCAGCTGAGTGGGAGAATAGGAGGAACCAATGAATTTACAGTAAACAAGGACAGAATCAGCTGATAATGATTTTTTATAGAGGAGAACACACTTGACACGCTGGTGAGCGGTCGCATTTTTTCGGAGGAGCAGTCCCTGGTTAAGGACGTAGAGTTGGCAGGAATGTGTTTTCTGCCAGGCCAAGTTCAATTTCCTGTGGGAAACAGAATGAATACTTTCTGAAGAATCCTATAGACCCCTAGTTTAGAGTAGTAGAATCTATTCACATATGAAAGACAAAGCTGTGTTTAAAGTATAAGCTTAGTGATAAGGTGATAGTAAGAAATTTGAGTGTTTGAGAATTCTGACCTGAAACCAAAGTAAGTAGGTTGTCCTTTTAGACTCATAACTTTTGATAGACATTGAATAGAATGAATTTCAGAAGCTGAAATAAAGTATTACAAGGTTAACGACGCTTACAACTAAGTGAGCGCAGAATAATGAGAAATGGAAGCTGAAGCTACAAAACTGACTATGAGGTGGATAAAATGAGACTAAGTAAAGCATCTGAGAAGATTTACAGAAGAATATGGATTTAATAGCCGTGCTGGGCTATTGTGTAATGAACTTTGGAATATTGACTGTGTGACCGGGGAAGGAAGGGAACGGCACTAAAAGTCAAGGCTAGTGTGACAGTGTAGATCGTGATAGTGGTTTTTGTGGAAAGGGATGTAAATCAAAAAGTTATATCACTTGAGATAAGGGAAATAATCCCAAGAACTTTCCTTATTGTGTTTCATTCTGGTAAATATTGGTTATACACCAGAGATAATAAATTCCAGAAGGGAGGAACAACCCAGGTAATTAGTAGAGGTCGTAAGAGCCTTGATGGATCCGAATTTTATCTTGAAGGGTTGAATATAATCGGCAACTCGAACAGTCAAGTGAAAACTTCAATAGAACAGATTACTTGAAAGATCCGAATAGTTATATAAAAGGTGTACTTTATTCAGTTTCGTTTGAGGAAAATGATGCTGTTGCAGTTCGATAATAATTTCTGGTGGGGGAAAGCAAAACTGCCAGCTTTAGCCTCCAAGGCGAAAGGCTTACGGAGTTTTCTCATATTCTGTAGTCGTTTTGTTAGCTCCGTGGAAATCCTAACGAGATGAAAACTCGATTCGAGACTTCAATTATCACTAAATCGAACTTACGTTCTGTGGAGTGAACCCCAAATATAATCGTTGCAGGGGTTAGTGCTGGGTCACTTAACTGTCCTGTGTGGTAGAAGATCTCTAGTTGGATATTAGTATCCAAACCGTAGGAGTCAAGGGCTTTTTTTCGTTCAATAGTAGATGTAGCGCCAGGTTGCTCCAACCTAAACTAAAGAGCGCCCTATGTTGATTTGACTCTAGCATTGAGTTACTGTCTCAAGCTCTCTCTGGTTACTAAGATGCATCAGTTTTTATACTTGTCTGGTGCTATGGCTTGCCAGGGAAGTATTTCTCATTGGAATTAAGACCGGAAACCTTCTAATGATTGGTCTTTGGGGCTAGTGGACTGTTGAATAATCTTTAACCTAACTAACTACGGATCCTCTAGTCTAAAATTATGGGTTCGATGGGATGAGGGCCAACGATTGTGTAAAGTTCTCTCTAAGCTAGAGGTTCTCCGGTCTGACTTGTATGGAGGCCACACAAGGTTTTATGACATCATGGGTTCATGTGTGTCATGACTGATGATGTCATTGATTCTTGACTAGTGGTTTATTTATCTAACTAGTCTTTCATAAAATACTTTACTGTAAGGCTAACAGTTGTTGTAGCTACTTAATAGTCTACCCCTGTTACAACTGTTACAAGTAAGATGAGTAAGAAATTGAAGGGTGATTGTATTTACAGGATGAAACATGCGCTCTCTAGCAGGTATAAGTATGAGGATACTGCAACAGGTGTACCCAATGTGCTAATTGGCATATATGAATTTTAAGATGATGGTATTTTGATTAATATGAGTCAAATCTGACAGGATTAGTAGAGGAGAGAAAACAACTCAGGAAAGAGTTGATGAAGGCTTGGGAGAAGCCAGAATAAATAGAATAGCCTTAAGTGAAGAAAATAGGTATAAACCATATCTGATAATGTTCTCAGGAAGAGAGCTAGTATATATATGCACAGGTACATGAATGTGCCCAGGAGGAATGGACATACAAGAGTGTTAGATGCTTTTCTTTGAAAGGTTGTTGAAAGTGTAGAGTCTGTTATTATCGACTATAACGCGAATGGATCCCTTCTTGAAAACTGAAGTAATCAATCAAATAACAACTGCCAATAATGGGCACATCAGCAAATGTCAAAGACGGTTTCAGTTATAACCATTTATTGGACGATGCCCGATGAACGAGACAAAACTGGTCAACAAGGATGACGGACGATTAACTGTCAACATTACGGCATACAGCGTAGAGTTCATATTTTAAAGCAAAACATAGTGAGTCCATTTCGTAAGGTAATCTCTTTTGAAATGTCCTGACTGGTTATACAGTATTCCTTATCAATGGCATCCAAGTAAACAAATAAGGCAGTTATGTGCGACAGGTCATCTATCAAATTATCTGTGACCTTGGCAAATGACGAAGATCCTTTTCCGGTCTTCTATATGATAGAAACAATGTTCCAATATCTTTCTTACGTACTTTGCTGGTACTGGCCTCTTACTTTAAACAATGTTGAGTTATAATAATATCAATTCATGCCAACGACCTTCGTGGCATTAGAGCTTCTATATATATAATCCTTGATTCACCTCTGCTATACGTAGTATGTATTCGTAACGCCGAATACAGATTCACCTCATAAAAATACTAAGTCAATCCTGGATAATTCCCAATACAGGAATCCGTCGGATTTAAAATTTACATAATAAGTTCACGTAGGACTCCATTTTGAACCAATACGTCACTGGTCCAACTAGACGTCTACATGCGACAGAATTACATTAATATATATATATATATCATACTTGCTTCTCTTCCCGAGAAAAATCACCAGTATAATGTTGACCCAGGTCCTCATCTTCTTCATAGACGGACGGTCACACTAAAGAATAAATATACCCGCAACACGGGTTCGAACGCCACAAATCAATGGACTGATTCTTGGGCACAAACTTCTCAACCCCAGCTATGACGTCGACTCGTCTTTGGCAACACGTGCGGCGGGGTAACCCAATACTCGCATTAGTGCACAATCGTGCGCTACGAAAAATCAAACTCACCAAGAATACTTACTATCATGTAAGTCGGTGCGTAAAGTTTATTACAGAGGTAGGACCACATATTAATAAATATGAGACTACCCTCATCTGTAAACGACTGTAAAGGCCTACGAAAAGGGCTCTACAGATTCCTTACCAATCCCCCCAAAAAAATTATTTATATTAATTATAATTAATTTTTCCTTTACTACTCGAAACTAGAGGTGATTCAAGTGTACATAATCATATAATATTTAATATAACAATGACATAGAAATCATCAAAACATAAATATGAAATTTAAGTTAACTCAAATAAACAAAAGGTATGCACAAAATCATACACCCACAATTGACCACCTTTGGTACAATGTGGTAAATGAAATAAAATCGCATATAGAAATAATGAATTAAACCGAATAGAAACGCAAAATGAAAAGAAATGTAAAAACCAATGAATAAACAGAAAAGTGATGGATATGGCTTAAAAATGACAAGTGAAAAAAAAAAATGAAAGAATACAATTTTAACACATGTATAGATCAACACACTTAACTGTGTCTAAAAGTTCCTTTGTGGTGCTAATAAAAGTGCAAATCTTAAATCACTGTCCTTACCGAGTGATAAATATTAAATGTTTACAATGTAATTAAATATTTCACAGTGATCCAAATTAATTCTTATACTCATTAACTAAGTATCAACGGTTACTAATCTACCGAATTATTTATATTAAAAACAAATTAACAATGTCATTAAATTTCGTAGAATAAGAAAGTTCCATTGTCCTGTTAGGAAACCGTAAACTTATACTAGGTTCCGTTCCATGAAAAAAACCAACCAAGTGTTCGCAATGTTATTTTTCGGTGAGAAAATATAATCTGTTTTTTAATTCAACGTTATTCTCTCTCTTCAATATCCCTGAGTAAGTAAATGTTTATTTTCACAAAAAGATAGTTATATATCTTAACGTTCCATGTTATTTTAATACATAATCATTGTAGATTTTCACTTGACTGAATGTTAATGACTCTTGTCATAGAAGTATCACACGTAAAAAAGTTACAATTGACGAACTGTTAGTGTCGAAGTTCAGTTATCTGCAGTGCGTAGCTGTTAATGTGATTCTGTTAGGACATCTCGACAAAACGTCTGCGAGAACATTCTGAGTACCAGGTATGGATCGAATCGTGAAACTATATGGTTGGAGAGCGATCGCATACCTAGTCGATTTGGCAGATTTCACGTCCTTCGTGTTGAGAGCAGTAAGTGCTTTTTGGTCTGATTCCACAATAAAGTGTGATCCAAGCAGATATCTCTGGAGTTTAGTTATTGACCAAACAAGTCCAAGAAGTTCCTTATCTAGAACAGAGTAATTTTGTTCAGTCGGAGTTAACTTCCGTGATACATAGAGAACTGGATGCAAGGTGCCATTATATTCTTGTAGTAACACGCTTCCCACGCCGTAGTTAGAAGCATCGCTGCGTAAAAAAATGGTAAGTTCGCATTAGGCAACCTTAAAACAGGAGCATCCGAAAATAATTTCTTTATGGTATCCAACGCGATTTGATGTTCGTTTGACCACCGAATCACGTTAGCTGCACCCTTCCTAAGTAATGAAGAGAAAGGAGCAGTAATGGACGAAAGATGTGGTATGAATTTGCCATAGTATTGTACTAGTCCTAATAGAGATCGCACTTGTTTCTTTGTTTTAGGTGTAGAGATATTAAGGATTTTAGAGACATTACTGTCCTCTGTATATAACATACCGCGACCAATACGGTGTCCCAAAAAAGAAATATCGTGGAAACCCACAAATGCCTTTGATGGCTTAGCAGTTAAGTTATGATCTTGTAACGTGGACAGTAATGAGTTTAATCCTTCTATATGTTCTTCCCAAGAGTCACTGAAAAGACAAATGTCATCTATGTACGCAATGACATTGGGATGATGAGATAGAATTCGGCGCATCATGCGCACGAACGTGGCAGGAGCGTTGACTAACCCGAAAGGCATAAAATTCCATTGGATAGACCCCGAGGAGTCGAGAAAGCAGTGAGTGGCTTTGCCCTTTCTGTCAATGGTACTTGCCAATAGCCCTTTGACAGGTCAAACTTAGAGAAGAAAGTAGAATGAGATAATTTTACTAATAAATCTTCTAAAAGTGGCAAAGGTTCTGCGTCAAATTGTGTGACTTTATTTAATTTTCTGTAGTCTACACATAGACGAATGTTATTATCTTTCTTTCTAATTATCACCATAGATGAAGCATATGGTGACAACGATGGTTCAATTATGTTCAATCGAAGCATCTCATCCAATTCCTTTTCGACCTTATCACGAAAGTGTAAAGGTATGGGATATGGACGAATACGGATAGGTGTTTCATCAGTTAGAAGGATATCATGTTGAATAGCTGACGTATGACCTGGAATGTCAGTGAGAACCTTATCATACGTCTGGATTAGTGATGAAACTTGCTGTCGTTGATCAGCCGAAAGAGAAGAAGAAATAGTGACATCATTCCAGTTTTCAGTGGAATGAATTGGTACAACTGGTATGGGCAATTGTACATCTTGAAAAGAAGACTCTTCTTCTTGTATAACTGACAAATTAGTATAGTTGTGAATGTGAGGGGTAGGATCGTCAGTCGCTTGAAATACTGATTGTAGATAATCAGGACGTGAATAATACTCTTTCAACATGTTAATGTGAAAGGTTTTGTGTTTTCCGTTAATATCGACGATGTAGTCGACATCGGATATTCTTGAGATGATCCTAAAAGGACCTCTCCATGTGATCAGTAGACGATTGTTATGAGAAGGCAGTAAAACAAAAGCCTCGTCACCAGGAATAAGCTGGCGAAGACGTCTATACCTGTTTGCAAATAGACGAGCTTTTTCTTTAGCCTCTTCGGATGATGCAGTAGCTATTCTACAAGCATCTATTATTCTCTTTCTTAAAGAGATGACATACTCATATGAGGATTGAATTTCCTCAGGTATATTATCTTCAACCAATAAATCATGGATTAAAGACATAGGTCCGCGTGGTTGTATGCCAAAAACTAACTGGAAGGGAGAAAATCCCGTGGCTTGATTTTTCACTTCACGGTACGCAAACAGAGCAGCGGGCAGGACTCGGTCCCACTCCTGAGGGTGATCTTGAGTCATCTTACCCAACAACTGCTTAAGTGTCCTATTCTGTCTCTCAATTAACCCATTGGACATTGCATGGTATATTGAACTGAGAGATCTATCTATACCCAATGTCTTCATAACCTGTGACATGGATTCGGAAATAAACTGGACACCATGATCCGATAGGATCTTACGCGGAAAACCAATGCGTGAAAAGATCAACATTAAAACTTCTGCAACACTGGCAGATGAGGTGTTCTTAAGAGGTATCGCCTCAGGCCAACGCGTACACATATCGATACAGGTAAGAATATGTGTATGTCCTCTTGCAGATGGCAATATAGGACCAATGATGTCGATCGCCATTTTATCAAATGGTCTAATAGGTATGTCCGCAGCTTGGATAGGAGCATCATGATATGGACCCCTTACTTTAACTTCCTGACATGTCACGCAGGAACGACAATAGAGATTAACATCCCTATGAACGTCAGGCCAATAGAATGCGGATAGCACTCTAGATTTGGTTCGCGAAAACCCCATATGACCTGCACATTGAGAATCATGAGCATGTCGTAATATTCTAGGTTTCATGGAAGACGGGACCAGAATTTGTGAACGCACAGATGAATCTGTTTCTCTTATTAATCTAACTAAAATACCCTTTTTAAGAGCAAATTGGTGTCTAGACTTTGCAATTGTGTTGTTATTATTTCTCTTAGTCACCAATTGAAAAAATCTCTGCAAAGAATTATCATTCTTTTGTAAATTAGCAAACAGCTCCCTTGAAATAGGAGAATCATCATCATTACTATTATGAACCGTAGGTTCAGAAGTTGATTCACGCGACAATTCAGTAGCTTGCGCTCTGGTAACCACTGCATTTGCAGCATGAATATGTCGCTTTTCCCATTCATTAATCTGCTGTGGTGTACACTCTTTTATACCGTGTATACAACCAAGTATCACATCGCTAACTGGATTCTGTAGAAGACAGGCATGGATCTTCCCTGAAAAGAAAGGTGTATGTAAATTAATGATGGCTGTAGGGAAGGTTTCCACAGTTCCCCCGAATGTGACGCACTTGACCACGTTGCCAGTGGCCAAGGAAGGGTCGATCAGAGAGTTCCGCACTCCGACAGTACTGCAGCCTGAATCAAACAAAATAGAGCAAGGAATCGAGTTGACATATCCTTTGTTAAATCTTAAACAACCCTTTCCGTGGTGAATTGATGCAGAAGTAGCTGTACAAACTGCTGGTAGACTTGGTAGAATGTGTCCGCATAGCAGCGTTGTGATCGCCTTGGGCTGGAATAGCGTTGAGCATTCTTGACATGTCTTTACCTGCTCTAGATCGATACAAGACATAGCATTATGTTGATTAACATTATTGTCTTTATCTTTGTTAGTTTGTGCTTCAATTGAAGCAACATTGGAATGTTGTCGTGGCCTGCTCGACGATCTATCTCTTCGTCGCGATCGATTTTGACTATTGTCATTAAAATTGCTATAATTACTATTTCTGCTATCATTAAAATTTGGATGAGTCCGCCAATGAAAGTTATCACTGTTGTGATGTTGGCTAAATGATTTATTCATAAATCTATGTCTATTTTCAGGATGATGTGATTGAGATCTCCAATGTTGTTTATTATTATTACCCTTGATTATATTTAGGATTGTTGTTAATAAAAATCTCGAGATCTGTGAGATTGGCCCCATGATACATTAAATGGAGCAACTGTTGGTATTGTTTCCCCCTTTTGAAAATGACCAAAGTTGAAATTATTATTACTTCCCCTTTGAAAATTTCTATCGCTACTCATCGAACGATTTCTAGGGAAATTGTTATGTTGCATAGCGAAAGCAACGGGTAAATCGTTCTTAATCTGCGCATTGCTGATATCCATGTTAGGATGAGCGGTGCAGAAATCTTTGCAATGTTCTGACATTTCTTTTATATTATCGAGGAAGTTGAGGGGAACTGCGGTAAAACGTGGAATACAATGGGTGGGTTTGAAAAAAAATCGAAAAAAAGGTGATTCGTCTTACGAGGAAAAAAGACAAAGAAAATAGTCTACGTTACGGCCACAAGGCCTTCGTCAGGAAAGGAAAGAAAGTGAAGTCTAGATAGGACACATAAAAAACTTAATAAAATAATAAAATAAAAACTGGGTACTTCCCTGAAGGCAAGAACCGAAATTCGCTGTCTGTTGAAGAGCGCGTGGCTGAACAGAAAGCGACTTCCGCCGCCGGGTGTACACAATACATACTGAAAAACTAAAAAACGAAACCGGACAATAAACTATCCAACGGGATAAAAGTGGGGACTGGAAATAGAAGAGGACAGAATGAGTGGGAGATAAATAAATATGAAATTAAAAAATGTATATGGCATACAAATAGAAGAATAGGATAAGAGTGGAAAGAGTCAAATAGAGCAAGAGAGGAAAGGGTGACCTCAGACAAAGGTGTGAAAAGTGTTGAGACCGGCTGGTTTTAGACACCCCATGCGGTGTATAAGACGGTTCTCAAGCTGTTCTCGGCTGGCAGTGTCAGAGGAGCAGGATCGGATCGCTGTGACCTGGATGTCGATGGGACCATGGTGGTCAGGACCATTGAAGTGTATGGCAACTGGTGTGGACTTTTGCTGAGCGATGTCATTTAAGTGCTGGCTGAATCTGTCCCCAAGTCGTTTGCCTGTTTGGCCACTATAAGTTTTGCAGCAACGTTTACATATGATCGTATAAATGACATTGCGCGATTCACACGTGAAGCTACTAGTGATGGTGTACGTAGCCTTAGGAAAGGACACCTTCTGGGTTGAGGTGACATACTTGCACGTGTTGCATTTTGTCCGACCACAGGGTAGTGTGCCAAAGTGAGTGGCATTCTCCTTTGGGAGACGGCTGTGAACAAGAAGATCCTTCAAGTTCTTGTCACGTCTATATGCCACCAAAGGTGCTTCACTGAATACTTCTTGGGTCACAGGCTCTGCTTGGAGGATAGGGAGGTGGCGGAAAAGGATCTGTTTGACAGTAGTACTATGAGGGTGATGGGTCAAGATTAATTTGACTCTATCCGAAGTGGATTTATGGTGAGGTATGAGGGCCTCCTGACGAGAGATGGGGAGCACACGTTGGAGAGCAGAGGTGAGAACATGTTCTGGATAAAGTCTGTTACGGAAGAAATCCAACATCTCATTTGCTCGTAAGTGGAAGTCATCGTCGTCTTGGCATAAACGGCGGAGGCGGAGAAGTTGTGAAAAAGGAAGGGAGTCACGACAGGCCCGAGGATGAGAAGAGGTATACAGGAGGTAGCTGTGGGCATCTGTCGGCTTGTAGTATACTGAGGTATAACTACTTTCTCCTCTATCCAACTCCCAGCAGACCGCTCCTACCGTCTTTTCTTGCTAGACGTCTGCTCTCTGTATACCTCTATTCCCCACTCTGATGGTCTCCGAGCTCTTCGGTTTTTTCTGGATCAGCGCACTTGCCCTTCTATATCCACTGACACCCTTCTCCGTCTTGCTGAACTGGTCCTTAACCTGAATTCCTTTGAATTCAATGGTCAATTTTTTGACCAAATTAGTGGTGTTGCCATGGGAACGAAGATGGGGTCCCAGCTATGCCTGTCTATTCATGGGCCACTTGGAGCATCAGATATGGCAACAATACTCCGGTCCTTTCCCTGGGTTTTACCGCAGATATATCGATGATGGCATAGGTCTCACAGATATGTCTGAGACTGATTTACACCGCTTCATCGACTTTGTGAACCACTTTCACCCCACCATTAAGTTCACCTCCCTCGTCTCCACAGTTTCTGTCAACTTCCTTGACATTACTATTTCTATCACGCCCTCCGGCCTTAATACCTCAGTATACTACAAGCCGACAGATGCCCACAGCTACCTCCTGTATACCTCTTCTCATCCTCGGGCCTGTCGTGACTCCCTTCCTTTTTCACAACTTCTCCGCCTCCGCCGTTTATGCCAAGACGACGATGACTTCCACTTACGAGCAAATGAGATGTTGGATTTCTTCCGTAACAGACTTTATCCAGAACATGTTCTCACCTCTGCTCTCCAACGTGTGCTCCCCATCTCTCGTCAGGAGGCCCTCATACCTCACCATAAATCCACTTCGGATAGAGTCAAATTAATCTTGACCCATCACCCTCATAGTACTACTGTCAAACAGATCCTTTTCCGCCACCTCCCTATCCTCCAAGCAGAGCCTGTGACCCAAGAAGTATTCAGTGAAGCACCTTTGGTGGCATATAGACGTGACAAGAACTTGAAGGATCTTCTTGTTCACAGCCGTCTCCCAAAGGAGAATGCCACTCACTTTGGCACACTACCCTGTGGTCGGACAAGATGCAACACGTGCAAGTATGTCACCTCAACCCAGAAGGTGTCCTTTCCTAAGGCTACGTACACCATCACTAGTAGCTTCACGTGTGAATCGCGCAATGTCATTTATACGATCATATTGTAAACGTTGCTGCAAAACTTATATTGGCCAAACAGGCAAACGACTTGGGGACAGATTCAGCCAGCACTTAAATGACATCGCTCAGCAAAAGTCCACACCAGTTGCCATACACTTCAATGGTCCTGACCACCATGGTCCCATCGACATCCAGGTCACAGCGATCCGATCCTGCTCCTCTGACACTGCCAGCCGAGAACAGCTTGAGAACCGTCTTATACACCGCATGGGGTGTCTAAAACCAGCCGGTCTCAACACTTTTCACACCTTTGTCTGAGGTCACCCTTTCCTCTCTTGCTCTATTTGACTCTTTCCACTCTTATCCTATTCTTCTATTTGTATGCCATATACATTTTTTAATTTCATATTTATTTATCTCCCACTCATTCTGTCCTCTTCTATTTCCAGTCCCCACTTTTATCCCGTTGGGTAGTTTATTGTCCGGTTTCGTTTTTTAGTTTTTCAGTATGTATTGTGTACACCCGGCGGCGGAAGTCGCTTTCTGTTCAGCCACGCGCTCTTCAACAGACAGCGAATTTCGGTTCTTGCCTTCAGGGAAGTACCCAGTTTTTATTTTATTATTTTATTAAGTTTTTTATGTGTCCTATCTAGACTTCACTTTCTTTCCTTTCCTGACGAAGGCCTTGTGGCCGTAACGTAGACTATTTTCTTTGTCTTTTGTCCTCGTAAGACGAATCACCTTTTTTCGATTTTTTTTCAAACCCACCCATTCTTTTATATTACAAGGCTTACGTTCATGTAGAAACGCAATAAATGCAGGACTTACTGCCGATAAAACTTTATCTCGTAATAATAAGTCGAAAATACCGTCATAAGATTTCTCTACCTTGGACAGTTCGATCCATCTTTCCAAGGTAAGACGTATTTGAGAAAGAAAATCATCAAAATTCTTGCTAGATTGTGGGAGCATAGACTTGAACTTCATTCCGTATTGATCTTCTGTCATTTGAAATTTGTTTAGAAGAGCGGCCCTAAGAGCATCATAATCATTTTTATCTATAGAGCTAGTAGTGTGATAAACAGCCATTGCCTCTCCTGTAAGTAATCTGGATAAGTGGGTGCAATATAATGATTTATCCAAGTTGTACGACCTACATGTAGCCTCAAATCTGTCCAAAAAGAATATCACATCGTCGGATGGTGGAGTAAACTTTGGCAATTTTAGATGAACCTCTCTAAAATTCTCATGTCTAGATGACGACTGGCCTTCCTGAGTCTTTTGTGTATTACATTCACTTGACAATCTTATTCTATCAAATTCCAATTCGGCAAGTTTCAGATCAGGCTGACGTTTCTTATCCTTCTCTTCCGTTTCAAGCTGAAGTCTTTTTGCATTTTGTTCAGCTATACATCTTCTTCCTTCGACGCCCCTCTTTTTTTGGTTCCATTTTCTGTTCTGCCTCACGCTGAAATCGTTTCTCTTCTAATTCAGCGGCTAATCTCATTTTTTTCTCATCTTCCTCCGCCATAAATTTCCTCTTCTTTTCATCTTCCTCAGCTGCTAGTTTCATTTTTTTCTCATTTTCTGCAGCACACGTTTGGGCTAATTCAGCGGCCAATCTCATTTTTTTCTCATTTTCCTCAGCACGTTTTTCTCTTCTAACTATTCAGCGGCCAATCTCATTTTTTTTTTCTCATTTTCCTCAACCTCAAATTTCAAATGTTCCAATCTTATCTCAGCTTCTAATGCTGCGCCAGATTCCAACCTCTGAGATTCTTTATATTCCGATCATAGCAAATGATGTTAAATCTCTTCCGGAATATATTTGCGCCTTAGCCTGCTTAATAAAATAGTCTAAGGTAACATATTTTTCAAGATTATTCTGAAATACATTCTACATAAAAGTGTTACGCAGAGGCTGCTTATAAAGTGGTCTTCGTTTAGTTTTAGAACGGGAAATCAAAGTCATATAATAGGACAATTATATATAATTAATAAAGTTCATTGATGCAATGAAATGTTATGAACGCAACAACGTGATAGACAGACAAATACGCTACAAGACACGATAATCAAAGCACGATATTAACACAATCGTAGAAATCAACTAAAATAAAAATGTGGAACTAAAATAGGATGTCGTAAAAAATTACGATGACATCTACGATCAGATAATAAACAAGACAGTTGACAACACAGTGTATAAACATTAATGGTGTAAAAAACTGAACGAAAGTCCAGGTCAAGGACGTAGTATACAAACGAAATACATCATAAAACTAAAGTACGAGTAAAATTGTACCAAAAACACTGCATTAAAACTTGACGCTACAACTAAAAAAAGTCAGATTCTGTCCCAGACCACAGACACAGTGACCTAAAATCCTTCTTAAACCACGCATAGGAACATTCCACTGTTTTCGGAAGCTACTTGCAAAAGCAGTATTCCTATAGAATGCACTTTCGACGGACCTGTGGTGAAACTGGTATTTTTTTCCGTCCTAAGTCGACATTCCCAACCTCCCACGATAAACATAAAACATAGAACATGAAACATGAATAAGAAAGTATTGGACATATTACTAGGAGATCAGTGGGGGTGTTGGGAAGTCAGGTATTGGTAGTACCTCTGGTGAAGGAGCTGTCATGCCCTTTTCAGGGCAGCTCAGCCACCTTTGGTCCAAACCTGGCATCCAGCTCTCACCTGTGGCTCCTCGTAGCTGTCAGCATGCGACAGCGGCCACCCCCGGACAACGGCTTTGACAGGCCGGCTAAACTAGGTGAGGGTAGCCGAATGGTTATAAACCTTCGGTGAGTTAGGGTCTGCCTACCCATGCATGCGAAGACTGGATTCGATAGACTGCGCGGAAGAAACCACCTGTTGGTTCAACGGGCATGACGGCGATTACCAGCAACGCGCTGTGGAGCGTAAGGAGCACGGCGAGGCACGTAGAAAGCCCTGGTCATCCACTGCACCTGACTTCATCTCCAGTCGTCTTGACTTGTCTTGCCACTGGATTGAGATGGACCCAGGCGAGAGAGTGAGGTCGACGAATTGCGCAACTCTTCATCACTTTAATCCAAATCACCGCGCAAGTCACTCTTTCATCCATTCATCCATTCATCCATCCACTCACAACAAGTCCTGTGGCGATGGGCGAGCGGCGAAGCGGCAGGCGTGGGTACGCTGGCAGTCGTAGTCGCAGACCTACACACAGGCGGCTCAGGCCATATGGTCGTCTTCCACTGATCGGAGCAGCAGTGGGATTCGGCAGCCCCCTGAATGTCTGAGCAGCCCTTTTTAGGAAAGCACTGCTCATCTCCATGGCATGAGGAAGGGGCTAGAAAAGGTGCCCTAAACATTGCCTGCTTCACCATTACCTAACCAGCTTACCGCGGTTGGTGGGTACCCTACTTCGGCGGTCGACATATAAGAAAAAGAAAGGACAGATTTTTCCCCCTCATTCTAGGCGCATGGAATGTGCGCACTTTACTTGACAAAGACTTTAACGCAAACAGACCTGAGAGACGAACTGCCCTGATTGGGAGAGAACTGGCCAGGTACAACATTGACATAGCAGCACTGAGTGAAACTCGACTTGCAGGCGAGGGCCAACTTTGCGAAAAGGGTGCAGGTTATACATTCTTTTGGAGCGGAAGAGGAACTGAAGAAAGACGAGAAGCAGGGGTTGGATTTGCAATCAAAACAGCAATTGTCAGCAAGTTAGCGGGGCCCCCAAAGGGAATAAATGACCGACTCATGACGGTCAAGATCCCTCTGTTCTATGGAAGAAAACATGCCACCATCATTAGCGCGTATGCACCAACTATGACAAACCAGGATGATGTCAAGGATAAGTTTTACGAAGAACTACATGCAGTCATTGCATCAGTTCCTAAAGCAGATAAGCTCATCATTCTTGGTGACTTTAATGCAAGAGTAGGCTCAGATAACATCTCCTGGAATGGCACTATTGGTAGGTACGGCGTGGGTCGCTGTAACAGTAATGGACTTCGTCTCCTCCAGACTTGCGCAGAACATGACCTCCTTGTCACCAACACCCACTTTTCGACTTCCTACCCGCAACAGGACCTCCTGGATGCACCCTCGCTCAAAGCATTGGCACCTAATTGACTATGTAATTGTTAGGAAGAAGGACAGGCAAGATGTCCGGGTGACCAAGTCCATGTGTGGTGCCGAATGCTGGACTGATCATCGCCTCATTGTATCTAAACTTAAAATTCGTATCAAACCAGCCAGGCGCCCTCAGGGGAAGAAAACTCAAAAGAGGCTGGATGTCACCAAACTAAAGAAGACAAAAATCAAACAGTCATTTACTGACACCTTAGAAGACCGTCTCAAATCTATCTCGCTAGACGGCCAAAGTGTGGAAACAAATTGGGCAGCCCTAAGTGAGCAGATCTACAACACTGCTACAGAGGTCCTGGGTCCTTCCATCAAGAAACAAAATGACTGGTTTGATGAGAACTCAGATGATATAAAGCAGATGTTGGCTGAGAAACACCATCTCCATAAAGCATATTTAAATGATCCAAAATCTACATCCAAGAAAGACGCTTTCAACAACATGCGTAGAATCGTCCAACATAAACTACGCCAGATGCGGGATTCATGGCTGAGTAATAAAGCAGATGAGCTCCAAGGCTTTGCTGACAGCCATGACTTGAAAAACTTTTACCTTGCACTCAAAGCGGTCTATGGTCCAACATCATCAGGATCATTTCCCCTCCTTAATGCAGATGGAAAAACACTAATTACAGACAAGGAAAAATGCTCCAACGCTGGGCTGAACATTTTAATAATATCTTGAACCAGCCATCATCTATTAACGACGAAGCCATCATCCGCCTGCCCCAAATTCCTATAAATGAAGCATTAGATGATGTACCAACTCTGGAGGAAACTAAAAAAGCGATTC
Source organism: Oreohelix idahoensis (assembly GCA_024509875.1). Taxonomy (NCBI): domain Eukaryota; kingdom Metazoa; phylum Mollusca; class Gastropoda; order Stylommatophora; family Oreohelicidae; genus Oreohelix; species Oreohelix idahoensis. The sequence continues at coordinate 139,375 of JAMPIV010022794.1, read as the reverse complement.
GTCAACTGTCTAGTGGAAAGGCCCTTGGCTCCGATTCAATTCCTGTTGAGGTTTATAAAGATGGCGGTGCAGTTCTGATAGAGAAACTTCATATGATCTTCCAGCAAATGTGGCAGAGTGAAACCATCCCACACGATCTCAAAGATGCCTCAATTATACATCTATATAAACGTAAAGGTAATCGCCAAGACTGCAACAATCATCGAGGCATCTCTCTTGACAAAGGCGTTCGACACGGTCAGTAGAGAGGGTCTATGGAAGATCATGGCAAAATACGGCTGCCCAAAGAAATTTATCACAATAGTGCAGCAACTGCATGATGGAATGCAGGCTAGAGTTCAGGAAAACGGTGAGCTATCAGAGCCTTTCTCCGTCTCAAATGGAGTTAAACAAGGGTGCGTACTTGCACCGACTCTGTTCAGTATCATGTTTTCTGCTATGCTGGCTGATGCTTTTAGAGACGGGGACACAGGAATCGACATTATTTATCGTATTGATGGAAAATTGTTTAACCTTAGGAGGCTTCAAGCAAAAACCAAGGTCAAATCACACACCATCAGAGATCTTCTGTTTGCTGATGATTGTGCCCTCAATGCTGGCTCAGAGCTGATCTGCAGCATAGTGTGGATAGATTCTCCGAAGCCTGCGCCAACTTTGGGCTTACCATCAACACGAAGAAAACAGAAATCATGTACCAACCAGCTCCTGGCACAGTTTATACTGAGCCAGTCATCAAGGTTAATGGTGAGAAACTGAATGTTGCGAACAGATTCACATACCTTGGTAGCACACTATCCCAGAACATTGTCATTGATGATGAGGTGAACACCAGGATCTCCAAAGCCAGCAGCACATTTGGCAGACTATACACCAACGTTTGGCATCAAAGTGGCATTAGTCTACAGACAAAGCTGAAGGTGTACAGAGCTGCGGTGCTTCAAGTGCTGCTATATGCATGTGAAACATGGACTGTATACAGGCGCCACGTAAAGAAGCTAAACCACTTCCATACAGTCTGTCTCAGGAAGATAATGAACATCAAATGGCAAGACAAGATCCCGGATACCGCCGTTCTTGACAGAGCTGGTATCCCTAGTATTGATACTATTCTGATGCAGTCACAAATTCGCTGGGCAGGTCATGTAGTCCGCATGCCAGACCATCGACTGCCAAAGATACTCTTTTATGGTGAGATGCAGAAGGGTAAACGCTCCCATGGTGGCCAAAAGAAGCGCTTCAAAGACACGTTAAAGACGTCATTGAAAACCTTTGACATAAACCCAGACACATGGGAAGCTGCTGCGCAAGACCGAACTGCTTGGCGCACATCTCTTCGTAAAGGTGCAGCAGCATGCGAATCATCCAGAAGAGCAGCAGCGGAACAGCGGAGACAAGCTAGAAAGGACCGTGAAATAAAACCTTCACATGAAGCAAACATTCCCTGCCCACACTGTCCAAGATCTTTCCAGGCCCGCATCGGGCTCTTCAGTCACCTTCGTACCCATAGACTAACCTAACATATTCTTAAATAATTGGATGAACAGAGTGGTCTTCATCACCCGTGATGGACGAACAACCAGGAGATCAGATGCAGCTAAACGTAAAACGGTGAAATAAACACGACGTTTTTACTTATCTCATCATCATCATCTCAACCCATAACCCGTCATGGGTCGTAGGGGTGCCATGGTGGAAGCATCAGCAGACAGGGTCCTCCACTGCTCTCTATTCTCAGCAATGCGTACAAGTGTGGAGAAACCGTGTCCTGCCCATTCTTTGATGTTATCAGCCCAGGATTTTCTTTGCCTTCCTCTTCTCCGTTTACCTTCGACTGTTCCCTGGAGGATCGTTTTCGAAAGGGAGTCATGACGAGTTACATGCCCAAACCAGGCAAGCTTTCGACGTTTCACTATTGACAAAAGTGGTTCTTGATGGCCTGCATAGGTGTTTATCTTCTCTCTAACATAGACATTTGTTTTGTGCTCTTTATAGCAAATGCGCAAAATTCTTCTATAACATTTATGCTCGAAAGCCTGAATCCTTCGCTCCGTATCTGCAGTGAGTGTCCAGCCCTCACACCCATACAAGAGAATAGATAATACAAGTGATTTGTATAATTTGATCTTCACAGGAAAACTGATGTTACTTTTCCAGATCACATTCAACCTTTACTTATCTCAATTGATAACAAAAAGATATCCCTCGCATCCGGGACTGCATGTATGAGACATCTATTTGAAGTAATGTAATGCCAGAGTCCAATGTTGAACTTTGAAAGTTAAAGTCCCTGGGTTGTCCTTGACATGGGATGACCGTTAAAGTTGCTGTAAGGTCCAGGATGTTGTCGCCTTGAAAGATAGCATATTTCTGTTCAACCGAGTTTGAATGTAGACTTGAGTTCGATACCGCTACTGAAAACTGGATATTTTCAGAGCACACTGCGCCGCCATTTCTGTTAGATGCTTTTCTTTTGAAAGGTTGTTGAAGGTGTAGAGTCTGTTATTATCGACTATAACGCGAATGGATCCCTTCTTGAAAACTGAAGTAATCAATCAAATAACAACTGCCAATAATGGGCACATCAGCAAATGTCAAAGACGGTTTCAGTTATAACCATTTATTGGACGATGCACGATGAACGAGACAAAACTGGTCAACAAGGATGACGGACGATTAACTGTCAACATTACGGCATACAGCGTAGAGTTCATATTTTAAAGCAAAACATAGTGAGCATAGTGAGTCCATTTCGTAAGGTAATCTCTTTTGAAATGTCTGACTGGTTATACAGTATTCCTTATCAATGGCATCCAAGTAAACAAATAAGGCAGTTATGTGCGACAGGTCATCTATCAAATTACACTAGTCAACAACCAAAATGTACCAGAAATGAAAATAGCTGATCTTAACTAATTTTGGTGTGCTGAAAACGAAAATGACATTAAAAAATGTTGATTGGCTCTAGTTTTCAAGATATATGCTACTAGTTTATTTAATTATGGTCAATTTATATATATGACGCAACTGTTGTGGGCGATTGCATAATTTTTTCTAATGACCAATAAAAATTTAACTAGAAGTTGATGATGCAATCCTACCTATGATTACATCACCTTTGTGTATAAATATCTTATCTCTGATAAAATTTTGCCATTAGTTAGTGCATTTGTCCTTATCAAAAGTATCGTAGTTAGAAATGCCTAGGACATGTGTGAACAGTGCTAATAATTTCTGTTATATATGTGGTGAGGTGACATTTCTATCACAAAAACGAAATATAACTAAAGTGATTAAGAAGGCGTACAGTTTGTATTTTGGCTGCAGAATAGGAGATCAAGATAAGAGCTGGGTGCCACACATATGCTGCAATACATGTGCAGCACATCTTAAACTGTGGTTGACTGGCAAAAGGCAAGCTACGCCTTTTGCAGTCCCAATGATTTGGAGAGAGCCCACTGATCATCTCAACAACTGTTACTTTTGCATGGTCCCTCCAATTGGGAAAGGCATATCAAAGAAGAAAAAATGGACTCTGGAATATCCAAACAATACGTCCGGTACCACATGGCGATGACCTACCAGTTCCCAAAGTGCCAGAATCATTTTCAGCTGCTTCCACTGATGAAGAAGAGGACATTGGTGGTCCTGAACCATCAACCTCAAGCGACCCAGATTTTGAGCAAACTACATCCACTAAACCACACTTAATAACATAAGGTGTACTGAATGATCTTGTAAGAGATCTGAATTTACCGAAGAACAAGGCGGAGCTTTTGGGTTCCAGATTGCAACAGTGGAATCTCCTGGCAGAAGATGTTACAATTTCTGTGTATAGGAACCGCCAGAAGCCGCTTATTACATTCTTTTTCAAAGAGGGTGACCTTTCTGCGTGCCACAACATTTCTGGTTTAATGGCAGCCCTCAAAATCAATTACATACCGGAAGAGTGGAGGCTTTTCATTGATTCATCCAAGACGGGTCTTAAAGCTGTTTTGTTGAATAATGGTAATGTGTTACCGTCAATTCCAGTTAGTCACGCAGTTCATTTGAAAGAAACTTATGAAAACATTAAGCAGCTTTTGAAGTGTATAAACTAAGATCATCATCATTGGTCACTTTGCGGTGACTTAAAAGTGGTCACTCTTTTGCTTGGACTACAGGGTGCCTTCACCAAGTACTGTTGCTTTCTCTGTGAGTGGGATAGCCGTGCACGAAATGACCATTATATCAGAAGACATTGGCCAATCAGGCAGTCATTGCAGCCTGGCAGTAAGAACGTTGAGAACCCAGCACTTGTCGACACCAGCAAGATTTTGTTGCCACCCTTGCACATTAAGCTGGGTCTCATGAAAAACTTTGTCAAGGCAATGGAGAAAACAGATGAGGCTTTCAAATACCTCATCAGAAAATTTCCAAGACTGAGTGAAGCTAAAATAAGAGAGGGAGTATTTGTTGGTCCGCAAATTCGAAAACTTCTTCACGATGATGAGTTTCTTTGCGTGTTGCATGGCAAGGAAAAAGCAGCATGGCTAGCATTTAAGTCAGTGGTGGATAATTTTCTTGGAAACAACAGATCTGATAATTATAATGAAATTGTAGAAAATCTCCTTCTGAAGTATAAGAGTCTTGGCTGCAACATGTCTTTGAAAATTCATTTTCTGGATTCTCATCTGGATTTCTTTACGTCAAACTGGAGCGGTCAGTGATGAGCATGGTGAACGATTTCACCAGGACATTGCTGCTATGGAGACAAGGTATCAAGGCAACTGGAGCCCTTCAATGCTTGCTGATTACTGTTGAACTGTGACAAGAGACACCTCATCGATTGACTACAAGAAGCAAGCAAAGAGAGCTCGAACAGCGACTGAATAATGATGGAATGGGTTCAAATGTGCCATTTTTAAAACAAAACATGATATGTGAACTTTAAATAATGTTTTTATTTTTTCTATCATTTTATGTTGAAATATCAATTAACTGAGTATGTAACCACAATTTTTATAATGCTAAAGTAGAAAGACTAGCTGTTCACCCCAGAGAATTAAACAAGCATACATTATTTGTATTACTGTAGTGTAAATTCATCATTTAAAATAAAACCAGAGCCAATCGGTGAATTTCATTATGATATTTGAAATCAGCATGTCAAAATCAATAAGAAATGGTATATTTAATTTCTGGTACAAATAACTTTTGAAAATTTGTTGACTAGTGTTATCTGTGACCTTGGCAAATGACGAAGATCCTTATCAGGTCTTCTATATGATAGAAACAATGTTCCAATATCTTTCTTACGTACTTTGCTGGTACTGGCCTCTTACTTTAAACAATGTTGAGTTATAATAATATCAATTCATGCCAACGACCTTCGTGGCATTAGAGCTTCTATATATATAATCCTTGATTCACCTCTGCTATACGTAGTATGTATTCGTAACGCCGAATACAGATTCACCTCATAAAAATACTAAGTCAATCCTGGATAATTCCCAATACAGGAATCCGTCGGATTTAAAATTTACATAATAAGTTCACGTAGGACTCCATTTTGAACCAATACGTCACTGGTCCAACTAGACGTCTACATGCGACAGAATTACATTAATATATATATATATATCATACTTGCTTCTCTTCCCGAGAAAAATCACCAGTATAATGTTGACCCAGGTCCTCGTCTTCTTCATAGACGGACGGTCACACTAAAGAATAAATATACCCGCAACACGGGTTCGAACGCCACAAATCAATGGACTGATTCTTGGGCACAAACTTCTCAACCCCAGCTATGACGTAGACTCCTCTTTGGCAACACGTGCGGGCGGGGTAACCCAATACTCGCATTAGTGCACAATCGTGCGCTACGAAAAATCAAACTCACCAAGAATACTTACTATCATGTAAGTCGGTGCGTAAAGTTTATTACAGAGGTAGGACCACATTTTAATAAATATGAGACTACCCTCATCTGTAAACGACTGTAAAGGCCTACGAAAAGGGCTCTACAAAGAGACAGTTAGGAAATGTTTGTACCTGGAATTTGTACCCCATGCCTCTGTTATGATGAACTTCTGAGATGTAAATAAAATGTTTGTTGTGATGGAACGTTTCTCAAGTTGGGTTAAGTCTCTAAAAGGTTGTTGAGTGCTAGAGTAAACAAGATACTGGATATAAAGAAAATCACCACTATACAAAGTTGTTACTAAGTAACATCACAAGGAGGGATGGAACGAGTTAGGTTGGAAGCTTGAGATATATCATCCAGGAATAGTCAGCTCTGGCGGTGATGGCCAGTATTAAGATATACTCTTACTTGGAAGATTGTCAATAGAAAAAATTGACAAAATAGAAAATCCGACGACTAGGTCTGCCCCAGTCACCTAGTTCGTTGGTTAACAATTAGTGCCAATATTCATATACAGGGCACTGTCACATACATTACTAATTAGTCCTAGGAGTTCACCACCACGGTGACAAATATTCAAATCGTTGGCTGCTAGCTGCACAAGCTGTGCTTTGTGAGAGGGCGCGTTGTCTTGAAGCAAAGGAAGATTTTGAGTGCGCGTTATCCCTCGTTTCCTGGTCACAACCTTTCTTAGTTTGGTGAGAAGATCTGCATAGTACTGTCCATTAACTGTGTTGCCACGAGGCAGATAATCTTTCAAAAAGACACCTTTGCCGTCCCAAAAAACAGTCAGCATCACTTTTCCTGCAGATTTCTGCGCTCTTGGCTTGACAGGTGTTGGGGAGCCCGGGGTTGTCCATTGCATGCTGGCAATTTTGGATTAGGGGTCACAATGGTGTACCCAAGTCTCATCTACTGTCACCATGGTCTCCAAAAAATTTTTTGACTGACACTTTTTGAGCAACTGTTGACAGCAATTTACCCTCGTTTGCTTCTGTTCACGTGTCAACAGTCGCGGAACCCAGCGTGCACACACTTTTCTCATGTTCAGTCTGTTGTGTAAAATTCTATAAACTGTTCTTTCATTTAGTTTTACTCTACTAGCTATCTCCACAATTGTCATTTTTCGATCCTGGTCAATGATTTTCTTCACTCTTGTTGCATTTTCATCGTTGCACTCTGAGGCTGGTCTACCAGATCTTGGCAGATCAGCAACATTTGAGCGGCCGCACTTAAACTGTTGACACCAGTTTTTTACCGAAGTATATGAAGGACAAGAATCACGAAACACTGGTTCCATCTCCCTTTGTATTTCTGTAGGTGTTTTTCCCTGAAATTAGAAATTTTATCACAGCTCTGGCCTCCTTCTTTTCCATTGTTTTGTCAAATCTTTGGAGCAGCAGATCCGGTCAATAGGGTACATTGCGCCGTGCACCGTAGCGGGAAAACCCATTGAAGAAACAAACGCGTACTTCACACATTCAGTGCAAATATGATGAACTTCAAATGTGCCAAGTTTCATCTTCCTCCTGTGACTCCTTCATGGTCAGGCTCAAGACTTATGTCAATCCCCTTGTATTTCCCTGTGTCGAGAATATTATTACAGCTAATTGCTCTCCATTTTATCTAATGACGTTGTCAATTTGTGAACATCTAATTGCCAGACAAATGTATCGTTTGTATCCAAGACATGAAAAATTTCCCACTTGTTCCAGAATCTTTCCACTTATTGTTACGCTAAATTTGGTTTCTTATCTATTTAACAAATTATCTAAGTTATTTTCCCTCAATAACAATCTTTATCATCACAATTGCCTGTCAGTCCAGTGTAGATCAAGGTTTCTTAACAAGTGGTCAACAGAGTAGGGGTCCGTGAATCCATGAATGGATTCTAGGGGGTACTGGTCATTCAGAGGTACGCGGTAATGAGAAAGTTGATAGATTAGTATCAACAGCACCCACAATGGGAACTCTAGATATGGATAAGGGAGAGGTACTAAGAACAATTAATGATCGCCTGTTCGAGAATAACACTGCAATAGATGAATCATTAAGGTTAACTCTTTAAGCCCCAAGAGCCACTATAATGGCTCAGGGTTTAGACCTATTTGGCCCAGGAGCCATTTAAGTGGCTTCTGATTTTTTGCTCCTGTCTAGAGCTCTGTTCCAATGTTAATTACCCAAAACGTCATTTCCAACAGGAAGACAGGATGTACTTTCATTTTAAATAACTCGTATTTATGCATATGAACATTAAAAAATATTTTTTTTCCAAACAACAACAATAAAAAAGCACTGTGGTGGTCGTTTTTTGTTTGGGCCAAACCCTGCTTTTTGCTTGGGACTTAATTAAGACTGTTGGAATTTGGCATCAAACGTAAAGCTAGCAGAGATGGGCGTATGAGGGGATACATCCGTCGTGTATACAACCAGCGAGACACATGAACAATTAGCATTCAAACTATTTACATATACTGAGGGAGACTGAGCGTCTATGGGTTTGCCCGGAGTGCATTTATATCGATTATGTTCAACAACAATAACAATAACCATGTACATAACCTAAAATGTAAAGCGTTTATTTTTACTTATACTTTAGGTATATTTTTTTTCCAAGACGGGGTCTGTAGCCTTCATTAGACAATCAAATGTGTCCGTAGCCGTCATTAAACAATCAAATGTGTCTGTAGCTTTCATTAGAAAATCAAGTATGTCCGTAGCTTTCATTTGACAATCAAATGTGTCCGTAGCTTTCATTATACAATCATGTGTCCGTAGCATTCATTGGACAGTCAAATGTGTCCGTAGCTTCATTAGACAATCAAATATGTCCGTAGCTTTCATTAGACAACCATGTGTCCCTAGCCTTCATTGGACAGTCAAATGTGTCCGTAGCCTTCATTGGACAGTCAAATGTGTCCGTAGCCTTCATTGGACAGTCAAATGTGTCCGTAGTCTTCATTGGACAATCATGTGTCCGTAGTCGTCATTGGGCAGTCAAATGTGTCCGTAGCCTTCATTGGACAGTCAAATGTGTCCGTAGTCTTCATTGGACAATCATGTGTCCGTAGTCGTCATTGGGCAGTCAAATGTGTCCGTAGCCTTCATTTTACAGTCAAATGTGTCCGTAGCCTTCATTGGACAATCAAATGTGTCCGTAGCTTTCATTAAACAACCAAATGTGTCCGTAGCCTTCATTGGACAATCAAATGTGTCCGTAGGCTTCACTGGACAATCACAAATGTCCGTAGCCTTCATTAGACAATGAACGGGGCCCATGGTTAAGAAACCCTGGTGCAGATCATAGATATACAAGGTCTGGCCAGTCAAATGTTCTTGAGTTTGTTTGTTTTTTTTTGCCTTAATTTTCTAAAAATAAAAAAAATTATAATGAGGTAACCTACCCTGTGCTGAGCCTCACTTAATCACCTACCATGGTATCGTCTGGCATGGTACAGTGTTACTATTGTTAGCTCTCATTTGAACTAATTTTCATGGAATTCGATGACTAGATCATATTTGTTATTCATAATAATATGACCAATGTGGAACTGATGACAAGAACTAGACGAGTGTCAGTGGTATAAGAGAAGAGAAGACGGCGCTGGAGATGGAAAGGACATTCCCTGAGGAAATTTTGATAGCGTTACAAGGCAGTTCTTGATCTGAAATCATGGTCAGCTCTTGGGTGAAGAGCCGAAATGTATTTAAAAAAACAACTAAATAATAGTAAATAAATAGATAAAAATATGAAAAGGTTAACAAGGCAGACAATTATAAGGTAAAATTATTTGCTTATATGCAACTGATAGGTTTCCTATTTATCTATCTATTTACTCTATTTAATAATTATATTATTAGACCTAAAGGTCTTTTATATTTGGACATGCGCCCTAATATAACCGACTAGGTTGAACGGGACGCTCCTCGCCAAAACGAGGCAAAATTTTATGTTAACTCTTTGACTCGGGAACAACGCTCAGAGCGTTGGTCATATTTGACACCCGTGCCAAAACAACTCTCTGAGCGTTGTTTTTAGTCTATCACGAATTAAAATTACGGCACTGGGTGGAAAAGAATTGCAGAGTCAAAGGGTTAATCCGTTTTTTTCAAAAAACAGCGTTTTGAGCTCCCATATGTAATTCATAATGAACAAAGAAAACATTACTTATAATTAAATTTTGAGAAATATAACTGTATAATGTTTTTTTTAAAAATAAAGTTTTGCCTCGTTGTAGCGAGGCGCTGCCCCGTTCAATCTAGTCAGTTATATTAGGGCGCATCCCTAAATATAAAAGACCTGTTAGGTCTGATTGCTTAAAATGTTTTTTTTTTTGTAAAATGCTACAGTACTTGCAGAAAATGTAGTCTGATCCAACTCAAGAGTGTGAAATTGAGTCTCGTAAGAGGACAAGACAGAACTGCCTGGGAGGTTGGGCGAGGAAAAGGGGGGGGTGGAAAGGAAGGAGAGCTACCCATTATGAAAAAATCTCTAGAACCGGCTCTTTCTGGAATCCCCCGTTTAAGGAAGGAAGGGGAAGACCAGAAAACACACGAAGAAGAGAACTAGAGACATAAATGAAAGGATGTGAAAAATATAGGTAGACTTTGAGCTCATGGTAGAACAGTGGTTAGTGCACTGGCTTCCTAGCTCGGTGGTCCATGGTTCGATCCCCAGTTGAGGTGGGATTTTTTAGACCGCAAACAGCTCCGGGGTCGACCCAGCCTCATGGATTGGATACCAGAACAACTCTGGGAAGGTTAAGGCGGCCGGCGTGATGCTGACCACATCACGCCTAGTGTGCCGATGGTCATGAAAATACGGGCCTAACACCGTATTCCCAATATGCCTCAAAAGGCGTGTAACGGGATCCTATGCTCCGTGGATATTTAAAGAGTGTTGCGTGATAAATTCTCGCAACATCGTTTTATTACAATATCTATTTTATAACGCAAGGGCAACAACTGCTTGAAATTTATAGTCACTTTTCTCGGTAAGCATTTGTCTTCTCGCGTTGGTATTGAATGCAGTTAAGTTTTGAGCTGTGGTCTTTTTGCGGTGGACTGCGCATGACTGGTCTTGTTTTTTGGTCGATCGGTTTCCGCCCACCACTAGTGGAGTGAGCGATTTGAATGGCGAAAGAGATGCCTCGTTGAAGAGGGGATCTCCGCTATTTTTTGTTCTGTCAGGGATGTGTAGTCCTCTTAATGGATATTTCGTTTATTCGAGATAATACCTCTAGTGTTTCCCACATGTCGGGAGGCGTGATATTTCTGTGTATTTCCTGAAGGCAAGGTAAATTGACTTTTCATTAACTCTATCGATTTTGGGTCGTGAGCGATTTCGATTCATAGCCTGTCTTCGAAAGTCGTCGTCACGAGATGTTTTCCCAGCTCACATGTCGCTGTATTGTACTGCATCGGTTGATGCATGTCCCAAGGACCATTACTTGCTACTTTGTTAAATGAACTAGGTTTGGAAAACCTTTATTATCTAGAGGATATTTTTGAGGACATTATTTATACTTCGGCAGACGTGTCTGTCTTGCTGAAGTCAGACTAAGGAGAGTGAACTGATCTCATACATCTGGTTATCTCCTGGCTGTTATAGAAAAGGATGGAGTTTTTCACCTGACTACATTTACAGCACTATGAAATATAACATGCATCTGACTCATCATTGTAATGCTGTTTACCGTCTATTGCTGTATTGAATGTTGCTGTGATAATGACTGTTTGATGTGCCTACATATTCGCGTAACCATTTTGTCACTGTGGCGTCCACAATAAATAATGAAGAAAAACGTCAACGGCTGTTACAAGAATCATTGACTTTATACGTCGTGAGTTTACTGACGTCCTATGTGGATTGCCCTGTTATTTTTGTATGAACATTGTTTGACTGAACACATCTGCACACTACACAAAACCAGACATGCGGATACCATCCATCATCATATGGCATCACGCATCATTTGGTGGCCATAAGCTGGTTTGATTCTGGTACCAGCAAACACGGGGTCCCTTACCCACTTCATTTTCAACAAGAATCATCAGCATCCTTCAAGAAATTAACATTCTTCAATACAGTCAACATCTTCAAAATTTTCAAAGTACTCGGCGTTGCCCGGTAAAAGTCAAAATTTCAACTTTTTGACGGAAACAAGAATTTGACAGTACCCGGCGTTGTTACATGTTGCCGGATAACTCGGACTGCTGTTATCTTTTACGCAAGTCAAGCAAGTTGCTGCTGTCAAGGTTCCAGTGCTGTCGTTTTTTTGTGAAGGTCAAGTGCCGGTTGAAACGGGTTGTTTTCTGAAGAAGGCCAAGTACCGATTTCCATCAACTTACTTTTGGATTAGAAGGTCAAGTGCCGAAACAACTCAACACACAGTATTTCAGAAGCTCTTGTACCATCGTGTTAGCAGTGGAAGCAGTTCAGATGTGCCATCATCGTTGGAGCTTCGCTCTTTAGGACGTTGATTGACATCCGTTTTTTCTGCTGTTCTACGATTGGAAGCCTATAAGTTAAGTGGCCTGTTTGTATGTAAACTGTGCCCTTATACTTCTGCTGAGTCTTCTGTGTATCATCTCATTCTATATGTTATATGTCTATATGTTATTTGTATATTTATATGTTTATATTTCAGCGGGTTCTCGGTTGGGTGGTGTCTCCGTTAGATTATGCCACGTCATAGAGGTCGTCTATTGTGAGCGTTTTTCTGTAGGGTTTGCAAATTTCCGATACTGGAATTTGCTAAGCGACTTCTGTTGCTATTTATGTTAGCTGTGATGACATGTTTTAATATTGTTTTCGTTATTATTTCGCATTCTTTAGTTTTGTTTTGATTTGTTTGTATTTGTTAGCCTACTCTTGTCTATAATTTAGTTTCATACAACATTTTTGTTTATACACTGTGGTGTCATGTATTTTGTTTAATTATAGCGCAGATATCGTCACATTTTTTGTGATATTTCATTAATTTCTGCTTTATTTTTAGTTGATTTCTGCGAACGTTTTTGTATTGTTGCTGATCTTTGTTATTGTTTACATTGTTATTGTTTACATTGTTTGCATTGTTTACATTTTCAATGTTTACATTCTGCATGTGTTTACATAGTCATTGTTTACAGTTATGGTAATTAGTTAATGGGCTATGCTAATGCACTGTTACTACTACACTGATGATAAATGAATGATGAATAGTGTCGTGCACTATTGAATGAGAAGTGCACTTATGATCAAGAATTGAGTGCTGATATTTCATATACAAGTTCTTTGATTGGAGACTTGTTTCCCACAGAGACTGGGATAATATAATGTGATGTAAATATACAAGTGCTTAATTAAGACTTGTTACACTTAGGTTTGAAATAAATTAGTTAATTATTTCAGGTTTTGGACTCATATGTTAGACAACATGTCTACATTTGAGCACTTTATTGAGCAGGGTAAATTGCTTGGGAAGACTGGTGATAAGTTAGAAGAATTTGCAACTGCTCGATATGATAAAGCAATGGAAGCTGAACAAAAGAAACTGCAGATGCAGGTGGATGAAAAAAGATTCCAAATGGAAATGGAAAAACAAAAAAGGGAATCAGAAGCTGAGGAGAGAAAACTCCAGCTACAGCTAGAAGCTGAAAGACTTCAAAAAGAGGCTGAGAATAAAAGACTTGAAAAAGAGGCTGAAAATAAAAGACTTGAAAAAGAGGCTGAAAATAAAAGACTTGAAAAAGAAGCTGAAAATGAAAGACTTCAAAAAGAGGCTCAGGCTGAGGAAAGAAGATTACAGAGAGAGTCTGATGAGAGGAAAGAGAAAGCAAAAATGGAACATGAAGAAAAGGTCTTAGCTTTAGAGTTGGAAAAATTGAAATTGACGAGCATGAGTAATGGTAATGATTCAAACAAGGGTTCATCTTCTGGTAAGGCTAATAATGATACTTTTAAGATTAAGTTACCAACATTTAGTCCTTCCAGCGATGACATAATGTTCTATAGCATGTACAGCTCATAACATAGACAAAGCAAAATATGTTTATCAGTTATCAGGGATACTGACAGGTAAAGCTCTAAGTATATTAAATATGGTGGATGAACCTGACAAGAACAATTATGAGGTTGTCAGGGCCGCTTTGTTAAAGAAATATCAGCTTAACGAAGACGGCTATCGTCTACAATTTAAAAACATGTTACCTGAAAATGGAGTTGAATTCTCCGAGTTTATTGCAAGAATACGCATTACTTTCTCACGATGGGTTGAACTATCTAAGACGGAAAAAACTTATGAAGGACTTATGGACTTAATACTTAGAGACAAAGTCATGTCGTCTGTCAATGAGTCTTTCCTTGCTTTCCTTCATGAACGTAAACCTAAAACAATAAAAGAAATGGAAGATTTCTGTTGCCAATACGTAACTGCGCACCCACACATAACCATGGGTAACTCTAAGGTGAAAGAAGGTTTACCAGTTGCTTCGGCAGCTCCGTATGGCCAAAACTTTGCTCGTAGATTCCAACAAAATTTTGATAGAAAGAGTAGCGGTAATTTCTGTCAAAATCATGGAAATCAATTTCATGGTGATTCTTCTTCGAAGAATTGGAGACAACCTGATAGTACTCGTTACTATCACCCTAATAATTATAAGCATTTCAAAAGAGGATATGGTAATAGAGGTTATTCCTGCCGAAGACCTCAGAACCAAACAAATAGATGTTCGCATCAATGTGAACATGATAGTAATCGTGGAAACTGGAATTCGAACCAGGATAACAATTACAATAGAGACAATAATAACTGCAGAGATAATAATAACTCTGATAACTTCAGAGGTAATAATAGTCGGGGTAGATCTCAACACAAAAAAAGAGATATCAGCAGGCTAATGCTGTACAACAGGAAACTGAGGGAGCCTGTAATCATGTTGTTGATAGTAAAAACTTTGACGCTGTCACTGGTTCTGCTTTTGACTTTGAGAGAGCAAACAAATGCCCCCAATGCAGTACTTTATTCGAACCGGGTACCATAACTACTTTGAGTTGTGGTCACCCACTTCCCGCTCTTCCTGCTGCTGTTGCGCATGACGGGAGGGGTTCTTTAATTCTACATAAGGGTCTTGTTAATGATACTCCGGTCTCACTACTTTTCGATTCCGGATGCACCACTATTGGTGTTAGACAATCGCTTGTAGATCCATCTTGTGCTACAGGAAGGGTTATTAAATGTGTCACATTTGGCGGCACTCTAGAAAAATATCCTACTGCTGTAATTCGCATTGCCACTCCTTTCTTTACTGGAGATGTGCATGCTTGTCTCTTACCTAATCCTATTGCGGACCTTATTATTGGTCGTATTCACGGAGTTAGGGAGTGTACCCCACAGCAGATTGCTGCTTGGGAAGATAATAACATGCAAGCTACAAATGCAGTAGTTACAAGAGCACAAGCTCTACAAACACCCGAAACTTCACTGAATAGTGATAATGAAGTTGATAGCCAAGATAGTCACTTAGTAATCACTCGTGACTCTTTCATAAAATTGCAAGAAGAAGATCCTTCTTTAAAAAAATTCTTCGTTCTTGCGAAGAAAGGTGATCCGAATCAGGATACAAATAGAAAATCTTGGATTGCAATGAGAAACGGCGTACTTGTACGTATGGTACAAGATTCGACTACGTCGGCACATTCGCAAATTCTTGTTCCCAAGAGCATGAGAGTGCAAATATTACAACATGCTCATGACTCGCAATGTGCTGGACATATGGGTTTTTCCCGTACGAAGTCGAGAGTCCTTGCGGCTTTCTTTTGGCCTTTTGTCAATAAGGACATTCGTATTTACTGCCGATCATGCAAGGTATGTCAGGAGGTCAAATCTAGAGGACCACGACATGCTGCGCCTATTCAGGCTGCTGACATTCCTATTCGGCCGTTTCAGAAAATGGCCATAGATATTATTGGCCCTTTTAAGGTCAAGTCGGCCAGAGGACATCAGTTTATCCTTACATGTGTCGATATGTGCACACGTTGGCCAGAGGCTATTCCTCTTAAGAGCATATCTACTACAGATATCGCAGATGCTCTTTGGTTGATATTTTCTCGCTTGGGGTTCCCCAGAGAAATATTGTCAGACCATGGCACTCAACTCATATCTGACACTATGTCACAGGTAATGTCTACCTTACATATTGAACGATCTCTCAGTAGTATCTACCATCCTATGTCTAATGGGTTAGTTGAGCGTCTGAATAGAACGCTCAAGACTTTGCTTGGTAAGATAACTGAAGATCATCCTCAAGATTGGGACAGGGTTTTACCCGCGGCTCTCTTTGCCTATAGAGAAGTCCCTAATGAACACACAGGATTTTCTCCCTTCGAACTTGTCTTTGGCGCGCGTCCACGCGGCCCTATGTCTTTATTACACGATCTCATCACTGCCGATGATATTAGCGATGAAGCTCAATCCTCATATGAGTATGTCATTGCTCTTAGACAAAAGATCATTGAGGCATGTAAGCTAGCAACTGCTTCATCAGAAATTGCTAAAGAGAAGGCAAGACAGTTTGCTAACAAGAATAGATGTCTACGACAACTTTGTCCAGGTGACAAAGCATTCGTCCTACTCCCCAGTAGGGAAAATAGACTTCTTATTGCATGGAAAGGTCCGTATGCAATAGTCTCTCGGATTTCCGATGTTGACTATGTGGTCGATATTGATGGAAAGCATAAAACTTTCCACATAAACATGCTTTCGGAATTTCACGAACGTCCGGACTATTTGCTGCCTATTTTCCAGGCAACGGATGATGCTCCTGCACCTCACGGTCATTATTCATCCCTGTCTGTCATACAGGATGAGGAATCTACCTTCTCTGATGTTAATCTTCCCCTTCCAGTGGTTCCATTACATTCTACGGAATCTTGGAAAAACGTTTCTGTTTCTCCTAATCTTTCTGGTGACGAACATCGACAAGTCTCGTCGATGTTACAAACATTTCAGGATGTTCTCACTGACATTCCTGGACACACAGATGTCATAGAACATGACATAATTCTTACCGACAATAATCCAATTAGGGTTAGGCCTTATCCTATTCCTATACACTTTCAGTCGCAAGTGGAAAAGGAATTGGATGAAATGATTCAATTAAATATAATTGAACCATCGACTTCACCATATTCTTCTTCCATGGTTATTGTCCGGAAGAAGGATAAGAACATACGAATTTGTGTTGATTATCGCAAATTGAATCAGGTCACAAAGTTCGATGCTGAACCGATGCCTTTGTTAGAAGATCTACTGATTAGACTTTCTAATTCTAGATTCTTCACTAAACTTGACTTGTCTAAAGGTTATTGGCAAGTGCCTTTAGCAGAGCATGCCAAACCTCTTACTGCTTTTTCTACACCTAGGGGTCTATTTCAATGGAATGTTATGCCTTTTGGTCTCATGAACGCCCCTGCCACTTTCGTTCGCATGATGCGTCGAATTCTGTCACATCGTTCGGATGTCATCGCATACTTAGATGACATCTGTCTCTTCAGTGATACCTGGGAAGATCACTATTTAGGGTTATATGACTTACTGTCCACTCTACGTGAGAATAATTTGACAGCAAAACCTTCTAAAGCTTTTGTTGGTTTTGGTGAAATCTCTTTCCTGGGTCATCGTGTTGGTCATGGTCTCTTGAAGACAGAAGACCACAATACTTCCAAAATACTGAACATCTCTGTTCCTAAAACGAAGAAACAAGTTAGAAGTCTCTTAGGTTTAATTCAATTTTATGGGAGATTTATTCCAAATTTATCTTCGATCATGGCACCTCTCTCAACATTGTTGAAGAAAGGTTCGCCTAATCTGGTCCGTTGGTCTGAAGAATGCCAATCTTCACTAGACCAAATCAAGAATATATTTTCTTCTCCTCCCATCTTAAGATTACCTACTCTTGATAGGACTTTTGTTCTTCGGAGTGATGCTTCATCCACTGGGATTGGAGCAGCACTGATGCAAGAATATGCAAATACTCTGCATCCTGTTATGTACATTTCTAGAAAACTAAATGCGGCAGAGAGGAACTACTCGGTTTTAGACCGTGAGTTGTTAGCGATGGTTTGGTCAATTCTAAAGCTACAAAGATTCCTCCTGGGCGCACATTTCATTCTAGAGACTGATCAGAAAGCTCTTACAGCTATTCAGACTAAGAATTTGAAGAGTTCGAGATCCACTCGATATGCTATAGCTCTTCAACCTTTTCACTTCACGGTACGAGCTATCCGTGGTGCGGATAATGTGATGGCTGACATTTTGTCTAGATGCCCACATGACTCCAACTAATACTTCTGTCCTATATTTCCATATATTACAGAGTCATAACACACCTATATTTCTACAATAGATTAGCACATCTGTACTTACTTTATATGTACACACTATCGTGCTTTGTTGTCATCTTCTTCTGTTCGTTTTTTAAGATGATAGAGGAGGACTGAGTAGTTAATATAAGGGCCGTTAGTTTACTAAACAGCCACAATTATTAATAATGTATTGTACCTTATGAAGCATATTAGTTATTAATTAGCATTATATTGCTTGTACTTTCTCAGAATGTCATTGTTGAGCTGAGGACTTACCTTACTAGTATCAAGCATGACGAGTTCTAGATTGTGTACTTACCCTCGGAATACCAGAGCATATGTCCTGGATCGTCATGTAGTTTAACTTTACTATGTACTTATGTCATTACATGTCAAAGAATGTACTATTTAAATTTTCCTATCAGATTTGTACATCCATTTTTAAAGACAATATTAGAGTATGCTGTTTAATGATGATTATGGTAACTTGCATACGTATATTGTGTTTACATGCTAACGTGATGTGTGTTGGTGACACCTCCCCGATGTGAATATTTTTTTAGACATATTTATTTTTTCTGTTGAGGTATATCCTCACCAGACACTCTATATTTAGCCTCATGTTAGGCAATTTAATTAATTATCAGCGCATAATTCGTGCGTTTTGAGCCGCTTCTCGCATGCTCTTTGATATTTAAAAAAAAAAAAATATGTTCCACATTTTTTTTTTATCGGGAGGAGGTGGTGATATGTTGCGTGATAAATTCTCGCAACATCGTTTTATTACAATATCTATTTTATAACGCAAGGGCAACAACTGCTTGAAATTTATAGTCACTTTTCTCGGTAAGCATTTGTCTTCTCGCGTTGGTATTGAATGCAGTTAAGTTTTGAGCTGTGGTCTTTTTGCGCTGGACTGCGCATGACTGGTCTTGTTTTTTGGTCGATCGGTTTCCGCCCACCACTAGTGGAGTGAGCGATTTGAATGGCGAAAGAGATGCCTCGTTGAAGAGGGGATCTCCGCTATTTTTTGTTCTGTCAGGGATGTGTAGTCCTCTTAATGGATATTTCGTTTATTCGAGATAATACCTCTAGTGTTTCCCACATGTCGGGAGGCGTGATATTTCTGTGTATTTCCTGAAGGCAAGGTAAATTGACTTTTCATTAACTCTATCGATTTTGGGTCGTGAGCGATTTCGATTCATAGCCTGTCTTCGAAAGTCGTCGTCACGAGATGTTTTCCCAGCTCACATGTCGCTGTATTGTACTGCATCGGTTGATGCATGTCCCAAGGACCATTACTTGCTACTTTGTTAAATGAACTAGGTTTGGAAAACCTTTATTATCTAGAGGATATTTTTGAGGACATTATTTATACTTCGGCAGACGTGTCTGTCTTGCTGAAGTCAGACTAAGGAGAGTGAACTGATCTCATACATCTGGTTATCTCCTGGCTGTTATAGAAAAGGATGGAGTTTTTCACCTGACTACATTTACAGCACTATGAAATATAACATGCATCTGACTCATCATTGTAATGCTGTTTACCGTCTATTGCTGTATTGAATGTTGCTGTGATAATGACTGTTTGATGTGCCTACATATTCGCGTAACCATTTTGTCACTGTGGCGTCCACAATAAATAATGAAGAAAAACGTCAACGGCTGTTACAAGAATCATTGACTTTATACGTCGTGAGTTTACTGACGTCCTATGTGGATTGCCCTGTTATTTTTGTATGAACATTGTTTGACTGAACACATCTGCACACTACACAAAACCAGACATGCGGATACCATCCATCATCATATGGCATCACGCATCAAAGAGTATTGATAATTATAACGATAAAGGAACAAGCAGATTTGACTTGATTTAGTTAAAGGCTTATGTCCCTTGGGGAGCTAAAGTGTCAGGAACTAATAAATGAAGGAATTAACTAATTGTTTCGTTTTGTTTCTTCACCCCCAGGTCGTGACTTATCTCACGTGCAAGTAACATATATGGCGGATAACAGCCAAGGTCATTATGTCAGGCGCGTTAATCAGAAGAAAAGCCGGAGAAAGCGGTGTCGGAGTTCGGTACACTCCATGCGCTAAATCGGAGATCCAGGCTGATGGATCTGATGCTGAGTACGAACAGATAGCAATAGTAAATGAACGATTGAGAGAGGGGCAGGAAGAGGATTACGCCACAGCAGATAGATCAGGCGATGGTGGAATCTTCCGCCTCTCAAAGACTTCAGACTTAGTGAGAAAACAACACGGGAGAAGCTTCAGCGGCGATGAAGATTGTCGCAATCACAACAACGAACGTGATAACGACATTGACTTTGACGGCAACGATGATGGTCGGGGAGTCAAGCGAAGATTTCCGTCTCCGCTTATGACACGATTTGAGGCCAACGTAGTCGTCACTGCCAACGGACCCCGGCATCTACCCCTGGGGCCGATCTTCCCATCTGACTCGCCTACCGCGACCAGAGTCAAGCTCATTGGAGAACGGTGGGTAACTATAGAGAAAGAGAGAGAGAGAGAGGCTGAAAGATGACAGTTGATAGAGAATATAAAAAAAGGAAAGTCTGGAAGAATGTTTCTTATATCTTTTAGAAAAATTGAAACTTATGAAGCTTATTAGTTAACTAGTGTAAAAGCTCGTCATAAGACGGGAATTAAATTCAAAAGCACCAATACCTAACGGCAATTTTACTTATTCAAAAGTATTTTAAAAAACCACTGCGCATCACCACAGTACACAAACTACGTAGCAGCAGCGAGGATCTTAATGTGTGTATACGGGATCACACATTCTATAAATATTTTTGTGCACACCGTCATTTGCGCACTTTTCTTGGTCGAGTGTTACTATTTTCGGGAGAGTACATAAAAAGGGAAACAATACAACTAATGTCTAACTTTCAACCAAAGTTGCATCCCTTAGCGTTAGTGACAGAAAAAGCTGGGATTTTATATATAACTATTTTTTTCCTCCTCGCATATAAGAGTCTTCAACTCAAATGTCTAATCAGTCCTGTTGTATGGTTCTGAAAAAATAAACGAAAAAAAAACAATCAAGAAATTACACTTTTTAAAAAAAAATGGGTGCTTGCATAGATAGAATAGAAGGATTGAAGTGATGTGACAAGGTCACCCATGTGGAACAGATGACAAGAACCAGACAAGTGCCAGTGGAACAACAAATGAGAATTAGATGGTGGAGATAGGTCAAACACATACTGAGGGAACCTGCTGATAGCGTTACAAGACAGACCTTTTTATGGAATCCCCAGGATAGAAGAAGCATAGTTAGACAGAAAATAGACTCGGAGAAGAGAATTGGAGACAGGGAAGAAAATGACGAGGAAGACCAAAAAAGACGTTAGGCTGATGTCACGTGACATGTGGACTTGGTAAGCATTTACTGAAGACCTATTCTGCTTTGGGAGATCATCATCATCATCAGCTGCCATCTCCACAACGAAGGTTGGCTGTAAAGGATCTCCAACGTCTTCTGTCTCTTGTCTTGGTGGTGCACTCTGATAGGCTCTTCCCTGTCCATCTCTTGATGTTATCTTCCCACTTACAGCGCTGTCTTCCCTTGCACGTTTGCCTTCACCTCTCCCTTCTATTATGGTCTTCTGCAAGGTGTTATGCCTTTTTATGTGGCCAAAGTACTTTAGCTGCCGAACTTTGATCTCCCTCGTTAGTTCTCTTTTCATACCTTTCATACCTAGATTTTCTAGGACCTCCTTATTTGTTTTCTTCTCTTTCCATAAGATACGCCCCATTCTTCTATATATCCACATTTCAAGAGCCTCAATTCTTTCTTCCAAATGCTTATACATCGTCCATGTTTCTGCCCCATACAGAAGTGCAGAATATATATAACACTTTATGATTCTCAGTTTTAATTTGTGAGATAACTGTTTTGATGTCAGTATATGTTTCATATTGCTGAATGTAGCCTTGGCCATTCCTATTCTCTTCTTGATTTCTGTTTCACATCTGCCATCTTCTGCCATTATATGACCAAGATATACGTAGCTCTTGACTTGTTCCAGGGTTTTCCCATTTACGTTTATCTTTAATGTGGGTTTATCGTCTGTTTTGCTAATTATCATAGTTTTTGTTTTCCCAATATTAATGTCGAGTCCATATTCATGACTTATACTGTTCACTTGCTTCACTAGTTCTTGTAACTCCTGTTCGCTTTCAGCTAACAACACGGTATCATCTGCATATCTAAGGTGGGAAACAATGAACTACAAATATAGCTTGTTGTTTGTATTTGAGTAAACAGGCATCGGATGGTTAATGCTGATGTGTCAATTAAATCAATATGTTTCTTCAAATAACTAAGTCAGCGCGTCCTTTTGCTTTTAAATATAGCTGTAGTAGTAGCCAACTTTCTTGTAATCTTTACATTAGGTGTTTAAACTTGTTAAATTATGTTTTATTCAAAGATGAATTTTATTTGACGGAGGTGATAACTTCAGACGTGACCTTAAGCTCTGCAGCGTTGGCGTAGCTGGCGAGTCCTTTTTAGAGCTTTATGCTAGCAGATAGATAATGTTTGTTCTTTTCAGGACTTCGTATCTATCAACTCTGATCGGGTTAGCAGTGAGCGGAGTTCACTTATTTTTGGATGGTAAATGCGCTCTGATATAACCAAATAGGTTGAAAGGAACGCACCTCGCCACAAGAAGACAAAAAAAAAAAAAAA
This sequence comes from Oreohelix idahoensis, assembly GCA_024509875.1. NCBI lineage: Eukaryota > Metazoa > Mollusca > Gastropoda > Stylommatophora > Oreohelicidae > Oreohelix > Oreohelix idahoensis. The sequence continues at coordinate 116,398 of JAMPIV010022794.1, read as the reverse complement.
AAAAAAAAAAACAGAAGTGACTTGAAATATTAAAACAAGTAAAAGGGGGGAAAAAATGTTTAGGGCTCCACTTATATTGATGATACCAAATGTACTAAAAACAAGAAATAAAAATCCATAACATTATATTGCAGAGAATAAAGTTGGATGATCAGTTATAATAAATCAGTAAGTCGTGATATCATTCAGAAATAGATATATATATAAGCCAATCAAAAGCTGGGGTTGATAGCCACATCCTGTAAAGGATAAGCAACTAACTTTTCTTCTTCTTCAGGTGCCATGTCTGGAACAGACATTGGCGATCATGACCCTCCAATCTTCTCTGTCTTTTAATAGTCTATTGAGGTTGATGTTGCCCATGCTGTTGTTTGTTGCCCAGTTGTTTAAGCTTTCAACATACATCTTTCTCTGCCTTCCTCTTCCTCTCCTACCTGGTATTTTCCCACATAAAACTAATTCCTCCGCTCCTCCTCTTCTGTTAATGAGTCCCATAAACTTCATTTGTCTTTTAGTGATGGTTTTGATGAGCGATCTATTAACACCCGCAGCTGTCAATACCGCTGATTGATATATCGCTGGTATATATATATATATATATATATATATATATATATATATATATATATATATATATATATATATATATATATATATATATATATATATATATATACAGGCATACGTCGCTTTATTACGCTTCGCAGATATTGCGCTTTTTTTTCTTCAAATTACTCATGTTTATTTATTAGAACGTGCCTTCTTCTTCCGATAGATTTGGCAAAAGAATTACGATTCGCTGGAAGGCTCAGATGATAAAGATTAGCATCTTTTTTAGCAATAAAGTATTTTTTAAGTTTACAGTACATTGTTTTATCAGACCTAGCGCTATTGCACACTTAATAGACATAGTGTAAACATGATTTTTAGCTTTTATATGCAACGGGAAGCCAAAAAAAAAATGGGTGTGACCCGCTTTATTGCGATATTCGCTTTATTGCGATGGTCTAGAACCGAACGCGCAATAACTCCGAGGTATACCTATATATATATATATAGCCAACTTTCTTGTAATCTTTACATTAGGTGTTTAAACTTGTTAAATTATGTTTTATTCAAAGATGAATTTTATTTGACGGAGGTGATAACTTCAGACGTGACCTTAAGCTCTGCAGCGTTGGCGTAGCTGGCGAGTCCTTTTTAGAGCTTTATGCTAGCAGATAGATAATGTTTGTTCTTTTCAGGACTTCGTATCTATCAACTCTGATCGGGTTAGCAGTGAGCGGAGTTCACTTATTTTTGGATGGTAAATGCGCTCTGATATAACCAAATAGGTTGAAAGGAACGCACCTCGCCACAAGAAGACAAAAAAAAAAAAAAAAAAAAAAAAAAACAGAAGTGACTTGAAATATTAAAACAAGTAAAAGGGGGGAAAAAATGTTTAGGGCTCCACTTATATTGATGATACCATATATATATATATATATATATATATATATATATATATATAATATATATATATATATATATATATATATATATATATATATATATATATATATATATATATATATATATATATATATATATATATATATATATATCAATGCTTCTGGGGACAAACTCTATATGAATATAAAAATTAAAATCTCTATGAATATAAAAATTAATAAATGTTTTCACAATAGGCTTAACATATAATAAAAACACGAAATCATTCATTTTAATATTAGATGCGATATACATTTATATTCTCTCTTCCCCCTTCCCCTCTCTCCGTGTCTTTGTTTCTCTCTTTCTCCTCTCTCTCTCTCTCTCGCTCTCTTATCTCGAGTTATTTCGAATTCGTGTAAATTTAAAATCGCAATTGCGTTGTAATGTTTTATGTAGTTATTAAGGTTATACGCCGATGGGCTGAGTATTTTACCGCCGTAGGTAATGTAATATTTGTGGTTTGCTTGTTTCTCAACTCTTAAAAGGACGCTGTTGCTTTTCCATGTTTGACGCAAGTAATTTTCGAGTTTTTTTTAATAGTGGTAAAGTTTGAGATTTGGATCTTTCTAGCTTTTTAAAGTATGAAAATGCTATACAGTGTTTTAAAATAAAACAAAAATATAATTAATAAAATATAACATTAGTGCAACAGGAGAGAAAAAAAAATTAGTTCAAATATACCATCCCCGAAACTGGCCTCCATCAATATTGCCTTGTGTAAATCGGCCCGGAATACTGGCCTATCGTCCCGTAAAAGTTAATCAGTTACAAGTCAACTGTGAAAAACCATATAAGTAAGAAGTAATGAAAGCCATAAACCTTCTATATGGGGCAAAAGTTGCTGGCTCAGTCAACTGCAGGACTGATATTGCGTTATTAATTTTCTGTTGGTGCTGTCCCTGGGGAATTTTTCTCAGTTCTCTTTCAAAGTTGTTCAGAAAACTCAACTTTAAAATTTGTGAATTTCAAGACAGACGCCTTCTTCTTCTTCTTTGATCCTTAGCCGCCGACCGTCAAAGCAGTCAGTGGCCATTACGCCTGGTGGCGTCTTGTAGGGCAACAACAAATTGATTTCACTTTGCTCGGTCGGCGGCCATCCTTCGTACAGTGCCCCAACTCTGGTTCATTCTTTGCATCTCAGCCTCCACAGTCCTCCGCCAAGTTGTTTTTGGTCGGCCTCTCTTTCGTTTTCCTTCAGGGGTCCATAGCATAGCTGTTCTTGTGATGGCATTGGGGTCTCTTCTGAGGACATGGCCAGCCCAGCTCCAGCGTCTGCCAGCTATGATGGTGTGCATGTCCTCTTGCTTGCTCCGAGTAAGCAGATCTTGGATGGGGATGGTATTCGGCCAAAAGATTCGGAGAATTTTTCTTAGGCATGTTGTGTGAAAAGAGGACAATTTCAACATTTCCTTCTCTGTAACTCTCCAGCTCTCCGCGCCATAGAGAAGCACAGAAAGCACACAGCTCTGATATAATCCTAATTTTGTCCTTGTGCTGTACTGAGAGGACTTCCAGATGTTGTTTAGACTAAAAAAGGCTGTTCTTGCTTTGTTCATTCTGTTGTTGATGTCTTTGCTTGCTCCGCCGTCTGGTGTTACTATGCATCCTAGGTATGTGAAGGCATCTGTCTGTTCCAGTTGCCGATTCCTTACTGATATGGGTTCAGGGTTGCTCACATTGAGCGTCATGACCTCTGTCTTCTTTAAGTTGATGTTCAAGCCCACCTGCTGGCTATACTTATTAAGTCTATCCGTTTTTTCCTGGATGTGTTGATGTAAATGTGCTAGCAGTGCAATGTCATCTGCATATTCCAGACAGACGTAACACAGTGTTATTCTAAGCACCTCCTCCCTTTGTAGAAATAACAGGATTACTACACCATTAACCACGTCATACAAGACGACTAATATGAGATTGTGCAACAGGCTGGCAACTTGTCATGTCACACAAAATGCCACAGTAACAACCGCTGCAGGAGCATGTAACTGTTTGGTGCAGGCTTCCAGAAGGGAGACCAGCTGCTGTGGCAATGATGACGATGTGGTTCTTCTGTAAATAAGCAAGCATCCTAAATATAAAATCTCAGCTTTTTCTGTCAGTGCGTAACGCTAAGGGATGCAACTTTGGTTGAAAGTTATACATTAACTGTATTGTTTCCCTTATATGTACTCTCCCGAAAATAGTAACACTTACCAAAGAAGAATGCGCAAATGACGGTGTGCACACAAATATTTATAGAACGTGTGATCCCGAGTACACACAGTGTTATCCTCGCTGCTGCTACTTAGTTCGTGTACTGTGGTGATGCACAGTGGTTTTAAAAAAAAATACTTTTGAATAAGTAAAATTGCCCATAGGTATTGGTGCTTTTGAATGTAATTCACGTATTATGACGGGCTGTTACACTAGTATATATATATATATATATATATATATATATATATATATATATATATATATATATATATATATATATATATATATATATATATATATATATATATATATATATATATATATATATATATGTGATGGGGCCGGAAAGACACCCGGCTTCCCCCTTCACGTGGGGCCAGAAAGACACCCGGCTTCCCCCTTCACGTAAAGATGCCCCGGCTTCCCCCTTCACGTGAAGGCATATTTATCGCCCAGATATTTTCGATATGCGCGCAACCCACGTGACTGTCAGCCCAAGTGACGGCGCGAGCAAGCATTGCTGAGATGTGAAAAGTCTTCAAGAAAATATATTACTTAGGCCATAATAAAGCCTAAAAATAGTTGTGGTGTAGAGTTGTGTGTTATAATTGATAGTTATGGGCCATACTTGTGTGGTTTAGTGCCTAATAGAGCAAATATCGCGAGTGTTATTTACGTGGCGCTAATTAATGCGCAAAGCGCGCAGTAAGTTGAGTGATTAGCCTAGGGCTTATAAAAGAGATAGTAAGCGGCACAGGCCGATTTTTGAGAGAGCCGCCCAGAAGAGAGAAACGAAGTTAGACACCAGAGTGTAGGCTAGATGCCTTGAGCACATTAGCAATCGAGCACTGTTGGGTGTTTTGTTTGTTTGGTGTTTCGTTTAATGTTTGTTTCAGTGTGCTCTTAGTCACTGAACGGGTTGTAAAAATAAATGCAGCCCCTGCCTTAAGAATCAGAGTTTTATTGTTGAATCGGGTCGGTTTCGAGTGTGAAAAGAGAGTGATCAAATATCACAACATCATCATCATCATCGCCACCCCACCCTATCACAATTGGCGTTGTCGGCAGGATAAGGCAGACAGTGACACTGAGCAAACAGCAAACGAGCAAATATAATATTGTAAACACCCAGCAGTGCGGTCTAGCAGCAAGATGGCTTCGATCAATGCGCCTGTGAAGATAGTACACGTGGAGGTGCCAGAGATAAGGCTATTTGATGGAAAGGCAAATCCCACTTGGCAAGAGTTTGTGGAAGATGTAGAGGCCGTGTGGAAGATGGCACCATTTTGCGCAGAAGTCAAGGTAGACGTGATCTGGAACAACGTTACACCATGGGTCTCTAGGGAATTACGGATACGTGTCGGAGCCAAGGCCAGCCCTGAGCAGTTACTCAAGATAGTAGAGGAAGCCTGCAGCGAGCAACCACCAGTCAGTGAGATGTCCAGGAATTTCCAGGCCGGGAGTCAGGGGCCTAGGGAATTTTCTGTTTTCTTGGGAGGCAAAAAGCCAGAGACACTGGTGCAGATAGAAAGTGCAGAATCCCACAGTGAAGAGGAGGCACTCAAGGCAGAATTATCTCTCCTAAAGTTCCAGCTAGCACAGATGTCACAGGCCAGTTCGCCAGCACAAGAGGAGGTGCAGAGAAAGAGAGCACCATGCCAACCGCGGGAACAGCCAACGCAAGACGAGGAGGTGTGTCCACAGGAACCGCAACTAGCCCTGCTTGTATGTGAGAGTCAGGCTGTTGTCAAGGAAAGCTGTGAGCTGACAGCACCAACAAACGCAGCTGCACCGACAAGGCGAAAAGGGGTTTGCAAGTGGTATAGTGTCCACAGGGGATGGGGGTTCATCACGCCAGATGATGGAGGTATTGATGTATTCGTACATCAGACCAAGATCTTCAGAAAGGGATTCCGGAGTCTGGCGAGGAATGAACGAGTAGAGTTTGAAAGCAAACCATCGGTCCAGGGCATGGAAGCAATTTATGTATGCGGCAGTGGTGGTCAAGAGTGTAAAGGTAGTAGGAGGCGACCCATGGCACAGAGAAAGCCTACCAGGTTGAGGTGCTATAATTGTGGTGAGTTCTCAGGCCACATGGCAGCCAAATGCCCTCAAGGCCCTCTTCCCAAATGATGTTTTAGATGCAAGTCAACTGAACATTTGATAGCCGCCTGTCCCTCAAGGAGCTCTTTCCCGAGACGTACTGCCACAACCAGGTTGCCGTTAGGGCGCAAGCCAAGAGATGGTCACGTCAACTGTCACACTAAGGGCGCCGAGAAAATTGGCCGTCGTCTAGGGGAGGAAACCCGTCCTAAGCAGATAGGAGGGAGTGCAAATCAAGGTTCAGCAGAGGAGACTCATCAAAAGCAGATTGTGGGGAACATAAGCCACCGTCCACACAAAATGAGTGGAAAACACGTCAAGAGCGATCTCCCTACAAAGTCGACAGCTGCATGCACTGACAGGCAGATGTCACGGGCAGGCAGCGACGCGGCACCGGTGAGCAAGTTTTCAAGACCACAGCGGCTGACAGCCCGACAACGTACAACTGGGGACATGACGACCAAGAGAGTCCCCAGCCGGGTTGTACCGAATACAGAATCTGAGCCCAAACCATCGCCGCTGAGAAATAATCAGGGGCAGCACCAACGATCTGGGAGATTACAATTGAAGCGCCAGAGGTAGTGATGTTGTCGGGACGACAACAAAATCAGGAGGGAGATATGTGATGTGGCCGGAAAGACACCCGGCTTCCCCCTTCACGTGGGGCCGGAAAGACACCCGGCTTCCCCCTTCACGTAAAGATGCTCCGGCTTCTCCCTTCACGTAAAGGCATATTTATCGCCCAGATATTTTCGATGTGCGCGCAACCCACGTGACTGTCAGCCCAAGTGACGGCGCGAGCAAGCATTGCTGAGATGTGAAAAGTCTTCAAGAAAATATATTACTTAGGCCATAATAAAGCCTAAAAATAGTTGTGGTGTAGAGTTGTGTGTTATAATTTATAGTTATGGGCCATACTTGTGTGGTTTAGTGCCTAATAGAGCAAATATCGCGAGTGTTATTTACGTGGCGCAAATTAATGCGCAAAGCAAAGCGCGCAGTAAGTTGAGTGATTAGCCTAGGGCTTATAAAAGAGATAGTAAGCGGCACAGGCCGATTTTTGAGAGAGCCGCCCATGGGGCCGGAAAGACACCCGGCTTCCCCCTTCACGTAAAGATGCCCCGGCTTCCCCCTTCACGTAAAGGCATATTTATCTCCCAGATATTTTCGATGTGCGCGCAACCCACGTGACTGTCAGCCCAAGTGACGGCGCGAGCAAGCATTGCTGAGATGTGAAAAGTCTTCAAGAAAATATATTATTTAGGCCATAATAAAGCCTAAAAATAGTTGTGGTGTAGAGTTGTGTGTTATAATTGATAGTTATGGGCCATACTTGTGTGGTTTAGTGCCTAATAGAGCAAATATCGCGAGTGTTATTTACGTGGCGCAAATTAATGCGCAAAGCGCGCAGTAAGTTGAGTGATTAGCCTAGGGCTTATAAAAGAGATAGTAAGCGGCACAGGCCGATTTTTGAGAGAGCCGCCCAGAAGAGAGAAACGAAGTTAGACACCAGAGTGTAGGCTAGATGCCTTGAGCACATTCGCAATCGAGCACTGTTGGGTGTTTTGTTTGTTTGGTGTTTCGTTTAATGTTTGTTTCAGTGTGCTCTTAGTCACTGAATGGGTTGTAAAAATAAATGCAGCTCCTGCCTTAAGAATCAGAGTTTTATTGTTGAATCGGGTCGGTTGCGAGTGTGAAAAGAGAGTGATCAAATATCACAACATCATCATCATCATCGCCGCTCCACCCTATCACACACACACACACACATATATATATATATATATATATATATATATATATATATATATATATATATATATATATATATATATATATATTAGCACAATTATGTGCATATGTTGTGTGCTTGAGTGAGTATGCAATTTTGTTCTGTGAGAGAGAAAGAGGACTACTTGGGGCGCATACTAAGCTGTTTTGCCTAGGGCACCAAATACCCTGTTTATGGCTAGGGCTACAAAACCCTGTGCATCTATGGCGCCAAACACCCTGTTTGTCTAGGGCGCCAAAAGCTCTGTTTGCTTTGGGGGGGGGGGGGTGTGCAAATACTCTGTCTAGAGCACAAATGTCTCTTGTGCCTAAGGCGCCAAATACCTTGTGTGCCGAAGGCGTCAAATACTCTGCTTGCCTATGGCGCCACATACCGTGTTGGCCTAGGGAGCCAAGTACCCTGTTTGACTAGGACGTCAAATATCCGGTGTGCCTATGTCGTCAAATACCGTATGTGCATAAGAAGCCAAATACCCTTTTTGCCTCGGAATCCAAATACGTGTGCCTTGGGCGGCATATGTCCTGTTTGTCTATGGCGCCATATATCGAGTTTGCCTAGGGCAGCTAATACCCTGTGTGCCTAGGGCGGCAAATACTCCGTTTGTCTAGGGCGCCAAATACCCTGTTTACTTACGGCGCAAAAGACTTATTACCTAGGGCGTCAAAGACTCTGTTTGCTGAAGGCGTCAAATACTCTGCTTGCCTATGGTACCAAATACCCTGTTTGTCTAGGGCGCCAAATACCCTGTTTGCCTAGGGCGCCAAATACCCTGTGTGCCTAGATCACTAAATACCCTGTTTGCCTAGGGTGCCAAATACCCTGTGTGCTTAGATCACCAAATAACCTGTTTGCCTAGGGCGCCAAATACCCTGTGTGCCTAGATCACCAAATACCCTGTTTGCCTAGGGTGCCAATACCTTGTTTTCCTAGCACACCAAATACCCTGTGTGTCTATATCTCCAAACACCCTGTTTGCCTAGCACGCCAAAGACCGCGTTTGCGTAGGGCGGTAAATACTGTGTTTGCCTAGGGCGCCAAATGCCCTATTTGCCTAGAACACCAAATACAGTGTGTTCCTAGGGCGCCAAATACCCTGTTTGGTTGGGCGCCAAATAGATGTTTGCCTAGGGCGCCAAATACTGTGTTGACCCAGGGCGCCAAATACCGAATGGATCTAGGTCGGCAAATTCTCTAGCACCGGCCTCCACTCATCAGCCTTGACCTTTGTTTGTGAATATTACTGATGCTGGTATCCCTTCTCCTGCAGCTGTTGAAACTTCCCCCCTCCCCGTAATTTTAACTTTCCCAATTGTAACTCTTCTTTGTGTTTGAAAAACCGTGCATTGCCTGCTATAAACGACTCATTTTATTTTTATTTTCGTTTCGTTCATTGAACTACCACCTGGCCGTAGCCAAGATTAACCCTTTTGTTACGGAGGGTATGGCATTGATTGAGAAAACCGCATAAAGCAGTCCCCAGCATATGCTGTAGTGCTTCATGAAACCATCATTCTATATGATGAGGTTGCTAGCGTCAGATGACTTTGGCATCCATTAGCAATTTTCACATGTTAATAAATGCAAAATATGGAATTTAAAAATGCACAACTCACCTCAAAATTTCGTTGGGAATACTGACTCCTGGCTCAGAGAAATAGTTAAGGCAACTTGTTCAAGATGCCTCTTACACGCGGTCTGGGGTATTACTTTACACTACGCGCCCACTCTGACTTTATGTTCATAATAATAATAGCCCCTTCAGTCATAACTGACTATGGGAATGCGCCCCTGAAGTGACAGCCCTCAGCTGCTTATTTTCCTGGTATATTCGCCCAAACTGAGGTGGCGCCGCAGATAGCATCACCACTTGGTGCAATCGGCAGCTTCATCCTCTCAGGTTTCTGGATTTACGTCCAGTGTTCTCATGTCTCTCTTGCACACATCTTTGAATCTCATCTGCGGTCGCCCAACTGTTCTTTTGCAATCTGCCAATTGTTCGTACAAGATATCTTTCGGGATGCGACCATCTTCCATACGGCGGACATGACCAAACCAGCATAGGCTGCGCTGTCTAATCAGTGTATACATGCTTTGAAGGCCAGCACGTGACAACACCTCAATATTTGTCACTTTATCTTTCCACGAAATGCCGAGGATGTGGCGTAGATACCGTAGATGGAAGGTATTGAGCCTTCTGTCTTGCTTAGCATGGGTTGTCCATGTCTCGCTACCATATAGAAGTGTGCTGGTGACGCTGGCGTTATATACCGCACCTGTGGTCTTCAATGTGAGTTTAGAGTTTCCACAAACACGCGATGTGTAACGAGTGTAAGGGCAATAAATATGCCAAATAATGAGACGACGATTGAGAAAAATTAGGAAATAAAGTGGTACTGCCGGAGTGATTGAGAGTTATAAAAATTGCACGACTGATTTCGTCACAGGCCAAAAGCCTTTATGAGGTCTATAAAGGCTATATATAAAGGTCTTTTATGTTCTCTTGATTTTTTCTGAAGCTGGCGGAGAGAAAAGATCATGTCTGTTGTTGTGCTACCAGCTCGGAATCAAATTGTGTTCAAATTCCTAGGATTCTGCCTTTCATGTTAATGTAGGTAGAATTTTCCTGGGATATAAGTCCACAAGATGTTCAAAGTAGGTCCGGTCCGATAAATGGAATTCTGATCCTATTCCTCACTCTGGCTAACTGGCTGTCTTCTTGACGAGGTGAATTTCAAAGTGCTCTAAACCTGCGAATGTGTCAGATTATATTGCAACTTTCGTCCAACACACGTTATGGTTACTATCTGACCAGGCTCCAACTAGAAGTGTTGTTTATAACATCTAGAGGTGTGCAGCCAACTGTATTCAATCATGCGTGTTATGGTGGGGTTTATCCCAACAATTTTCTCATAGGAACATTCTGCGTGATCTTTTAAAAGTCACTTTCCATATAAGGAATTATTATTTCCGTCGATTATCGGTCCTGTTTACACTCACGACTTCCTATGTTATCACAAATAATGTTTGCCTGGAAACGTATTACAACATTCCGTCTTTCAGGTGGTTGTCTGTAATAGGTCACCACATGGATAATTTACTGCCCTGTACCTGCGCAAACAAACATTCATCGTGTGACCATCTGTGATGTGTTCTTTCCACGAGAGAAATTAAGAAGTTACAATAGCCATATCAGTGATAACCAAGCTCGCGGGGCAATCTTCTTGTTAATCCGGCGCGCTAATGTCTGATACACGAGATTTTATTAACATGACTAATGGTCAATATTACGATACCTGTCTACTCTCTCAGTAGGGATGATCAGGTAAACTGACATGACGAATTCTTACAGGAAGAAGTGTAAACAAGTGACTGGGCACGTATTTCTGTGCTCCGAAAGTGAGAAATAAATAGGTAATGGGAGAGAGAGAGAGAGAGAGAGAGAGAGAGAGAGAGAGAGAGAGATAGAGATAGAGAGAGGGGAGAGAGACATACGAATAGGGGAATCATTGTTGTATGGCGGTTTCCTTTATTGTCTTTCATTGTCCGTAGAATTACTTACCAACTAAGTTCGTAACCTTCAGGGTACATACTATTGTCCAGTACCAGACATGTTTTGATCTTCCGTCGTCCAAAATGATTACTTACATTTAAGTCCAAAATTGGGTAGATACTGGAGCGTTGGATATGAAATACAGTTTTTCAAAATCTCAAGGGAGGGACGATCGCCCCGTCGCCACCCCCTTGGACCAGCCAATGCATCAGAAACAATAAAAACACATTAGTCAGCCTGGCAAACATACTAATGGTAACCATCTTTAAAATCAAAACAATAAAAGTACAGCGGATCCCTGCCCATTGCAAGATATATGGAAATGAGAAGACAGAAGACGTACCAAAAGAGGAAGAAAATCCAAACAGAAGACAGGGCTTCACATACAGAGATAAAAGCAATAATTAAAATAACATTACGACAAACAAAACAAAAACAAAAAATAGCATTAGGAACACCCAGAGTCTGATACTGCAGAACCATGACGTCACATTACCAAGTGATAATTTTCAGATTAAAAATCGGCCATTGCAGACTCAGATACCGTCTGTACAACAAACTGAAAATCTGACAGAGAGATATGTGCTCATGTGGGGTTGACAAACAAACATTAGAACATGTCTTCCAAGACTAACGGTTTTATGACAGACGTGACATAATTGTGCGTTCTCTTTTCCTAGAATTCATGTTTACCGCCGATATTATTGCGCTACGTTTCATTTTCTGTACTTAATTATTGTTTACACTCCCTTCCCTAAATTCCTGTCATGCCGGGAATTCAGCGACCATCTTTTGCTGATTAGGGTAATCAATCACTGTCGTTTGAACCTATATTGACACCTGGGACCTGTAGAGAGAAGTGTGTTTAATAACGTGTAACACATTTCCTGCTAGACCAGACAAGTGCAGGGGAGCGGCCGCATTAGTGAGTAAACAACCTTGAGATGACCATAGTCGATTATATTATCACTGATAGTAGTTCACTTTTAAATGAGATCATCCTTTCCGGACAGACTTGCCGGAGAAGTATCTATCTTAAAAGAGATTACCTGTGATAGATTACGTAGTCGTGTGTGTAAACGTGATCGATTACCTGTGATAGATTACGTAGTCGTGTGTGTAAACGTGATCGATATATAATAGACGGAAGCTGGCATACAATATATGGTGATTAGTATACAACACATTTAATTTCACGTTTGTTACGCAGGAATTTTTCGTGAGAGAAGGGGAAATATACGCATCCTGTATGCTATTAGCTTAGCATTTTGAGATGCAAAAATACAGCATTTCTGATTGGAGCCTTGTCATATAGTAGCAATCTGGATGTTGACGGAATGTTGTCTTATAACTTAGCGCCTTTTGACTTTACAGCACTTGGAAATTCAATTCGTCAAGAAGACATCCAAGCAAGCCATAAAAAGGAATAGGATCAGGATTCCATGTTAAAGGACCGGATAACGTTTTTGAGCATCTTGTGAATTTACACAACAACAACTCTACTTTTATTAATACGGAAAGCCCGGAATTCTAGGATCCTGAACACTTATCACGAGTGTAGAAGTAGATTATGTCTGAGTTTAGATCGAGTATGAATGAGCTGTGTGAAAGTAGATATGGATAGAGTCACTAATGTAAAATAGGGAATGAGGTATGATTTCTAGAGAGAAGAGATATGTAATTAGGTATCTAATGTCTTCTTCCAGCCACACTCGCGACAATGTTTAGAATGTTATGCACCTCATCCGTCCTCTCCGCTAAATAGGTTAATCTATTACAGTAAGGACAACACAAGTAAAGATCAAGTGACAGGCTGGATAGACAGTGAATTCTGACCGCTTAGAATAAATAAATATATTTATTAAATAAATCCACATAAATTAAAATCGTAACCTCACTAACTTTGATGGGCTAGTGATCTCATATCACAAAAATACAATAAAGAACACAGACAAATCGTATTAATTCCAAACCATCAAATGCACAAACAGGTACAACAAAAGAAAATCTAACTAATAAGGACGGCCCACAGTCCTCTTGTGCGAAGAGGCTGCTACTGTGTGGTTAAATTAATCCGGAGGGATATACCTCAAAGGCTGCAGAAATCACTAACTAATTATACTCCAGTCAGCCTAAATACTTCACCGAATTAGGGAAAATTTATATTCCGTCACTGTAGCGACTATCTGTAGACTGTGGAAAGAAAACCTACTCAAAGGCAGCTAATGGTATTGCTGTAGATTAAGGCTGTCAATGTAGAGAACTTTGCAACCAACTGATGTATTACTAGTGCCCTAGGCGTGTGGTTAAAATATCAGGTGAGGGCGTGACGAGGTTAAGTCCCGATTGAGAGACTGCAGCTGATCGATTTGACAATGACGTCTGAATGGAAACGAGTAACCATGACGGGGGCCAAGGACGCACCTCCTGTAAGGGTTAGAGATGAATCGTGGATCAAGCAGATGGGTATAGCGTACGGCCAACTAACAATGATTTATGTGTCTGATGCGTGATGCCATATGATGATGGATGGTATCCGCATGTCTGGTTTTGTGTGGTGTGCAGATGTGTTCAGTCAAAACAATGTTCATACAAAAATAACAGGGCAATCCACATAGGACGTCAGTAAACTCACGACGTATAAAGTCAATGATTCTTGTAACAGCCGTTGACGTTTTTCTTCATTATTTATTGTGGACGCCACAGTGACAAAATGGTTACGCGAATATGTAGACACATCAAACAGTCATTATCACAGCAACATTCAATACAGCAATGGACGGTAGACAGCATTACAATGATGAGTCAGATGCATGTTATATTTCATAGTGCTGTAAATGTAGTCAGGTGAAAAACTCCATCCCTTTCTATAACAGCCAGGAGATAACCAGATATATGAGATCAGTTCACTCTCCTTAGTCTGACTTCAGCAAGACAGACACGTCTGCCGAAGTATAAATAATGTCCTCAAAAATATCCTCTAGATAATAAAGGTTTTTCAAACCTAGTTCATTTAACAAAGTAGCAAGTAATGGTCCTTGGTACCTGCATCAACCGATGCAGTACAATACAGCGACATGTGAGCTAGGAAAACATCTCGTGACGACGACTTTCGAAGACAGGCGATGAACCAGAAATCGTTCACGACCAAAAATCGATAGAGTTAATGAAAATGTTAATTTACCTTGCCTTCCGGAAATACACAGAAATATTATGCCTCCCGGCATGTGCAAATACACTAGAGGTATTATCTCGAATAAACGAAATATCCATAAGAGGACTCTCACATTCCTGACAGAACAAAAAAAATAGCGGAGATCCCCTCTTCAACGAGGCATCTCTTTCGCCATTCCAAATCGCTCACTCCACTAGTGGTGGGCGGAAACCGATCGACCAAGAAGCAAGACAAGTCATGCGCAGTCCAGCGCAAAATGACCACAGCTCAAACTTAACTGCATTCGATACCAACGCGAGAAGACAAATGCTTACCGAGAAAAGTGACTATAAATTTCAAGCAGTTGTTGCCCTTGCGTTATAAAATAGATATTGAAATAAAACGATGTTGCGAGAATTTATCACGCAACATATCACCACCTCCTCCCGATAAAAAAAAAAATGTGGAACATATTTTTTTTTTTCAATATCAAAGAGCATGCGATAAGCGGCTCAAAACGCACGAATTATGCGCTGATAATTAACTAAATTGCCAAACAATAGGCTAATTATAGAGTGTCTGGTGAGGATATACCTCAACAGAAAAATAAATATGTCTCAAAAAATATTCACATCGGGGAGGTGTCACCAACACACATCACGTTAGCATGTAAACACAATATACGTATGCAAGTTACTATAATCATCATTAAACAGCATACTCTAATATTGTCTTTAAAAATGGATGTACAAATCTGATAGGAAAAATTAAATAGTACATTCTTTGACATGTAATGACATAAGTACATAGTAAAGTTAAACTACATGACGATCCAGGACATATGCTCTGGTATTCCGAGGGTAAGTACACAATCTAGAACTCGTCATGCTTGATACTAGTAAGGTAAGTCCTCAGCTCAACAATGACATTCTGAGAAAGTACAAGCAATATAATGCTAATTAATAACTAATATGCTTCATAAGGTACAATACATTATTAATAATTGTGGCTGTTTAGTAAACTAACGGCCCTTATATTAACTACTCAGTCCTCCTCTATCATCTTAAAATACGAACAGAAGAAGATGACAACAAAGCACGATAGTGTGTACATATAAAGTGAGTACAGATGTGCTAATCTATTGTAGAAATATAGGTGTGTTATGACTCTGTAATATATGGAAATATAGGACAGAAGTATTAGTTGGAGTCATGTGGGCATCTAGACAAAATGTCAGCCATCACATTATCCGCACCACGGATAGCTCGTACCGTGAAGTGAAAAGGTTGAAGAGCTATAGCATATCGAGTGGATCTCGAACTCTTCAAATTCTTAGTCTGAATAGCTGTAAGAGCTTTCTGATCAGTCTCTAGAATGAAATGTGCGCCCAGGAGGAATCTTTGTAGTTTTAGAATTGACCAAACCATCGCTAACAACTCACGGTCTAAAAACCGAGTAGTTCCTCTCTGCCGCATTTAGTTTTCTAGAAATGTACATAACAGGATGCAGAGTATTTGCATATTCTTGCATCAGTGCTGCTCCAATCCCAGTGGATGAAGCATCACTCCGAAGAACAAAAGTCCTATCAAGAGTAGGTAATCTTAAGATGGGAGGAGAAGAAAATATATTCTTGATTTGGTCTAGTGAAGATTGGCATTCTTCAGACCAACGGACCAGATTAGGCGAACCTTTCTTCAACAATGTTGATAGAGGTGCCATGATCGAAGATAAATTTGGAATAAATCTCCCATAAAATTGAATTAAACCTAAGAGACTCCTAACTTGTTTCTTCGTTTTAGGAACAGAGATGTTCAGTATTTTGGAAGTATTGTGGTCTTCTGTCTTCAAGAGACCATGACCAACACGATGACCCAGGAAAGAGATTTCACCAAAACCAACAAAAGCTTTAGAAGGTTTTGCTGTCAAATTATTCTCACGTAGAGTGGACAGTAAGTCATATAACCCTAAATAGTGATCTTCCCAGGTATCACTGAAGAGACAGATGTCATCTAAGTATGCGATGACATCCGAACGATGTGACAGAATTCGACGCATCATGCGAACGAAAGTGGCAGGGGCGTTCATGAGACCAAAAGGCATAACATTCCATTGAAATAGACCCTAGGTGTAGAAAAAGCAGTAAGAGGTTTGGCATGCTCTGCTAAAGGCACTTGCCAATAACCTTTAGACAAGTCAAGTTTAGTGAAGA
Organism: Oreohelix idahoensis; assembly: GCA_024509875.1. Lineage (NCBI taxonomy): Eukaryota > Metazoa > Mollusca > Gastropoda > Stylommatophora > Oreohelicidae > Oreohelix > Oreohelix idahoensis. The sequence continues at coordinate 99,900 of JAMPIV010022794.1, read as the reverse complement.
ATCTAGAATTTGAAAGTCTAATCAGTAGATCTTCTAACAAAGGCATCGGTTCAGCGTCGAACTTTGTGACCTGATTCAATTTGCGATAATCAACGCAAATTCGTATGTTCTTATCCTTCTTCCGGACAATAACCATGGAAGAAGAATATGGTGAAGTCGATGGTTCAATTATATTTAATTGAATCATTTCATCCAATTCCTTTTCCACTTGCGACTGAAAGTGTATAGGAATAGGATAAGGCCTAACCCTAATTGGATTATTGTCGGTAAGAATTATGTCATGTTCTATGACATCTGTGTGTCCAGGAATGTCAGTGAGAACATCCTGAAATGTTTGTAACATCGACGAGACTTGTCGATGTTCGTCACCAGAAAGATTAGGAGAAACAGAAACGTTTTTCCAAGATTCCGTGGAATGTAATGGAACCACTGGAAGGGGAAGGTTGACATCAGAGAAGGTAGCTTCCTCATCCTGTATGACAGACAGGGATGAATAATGACCGTGAGGTGCAGGAGCATCATCCGTTGCCTGGAAAATAGGCAGCAAATAGTCCGGACGTTCGTGAAATTCCGAAAGCATGTTTATGTGGAAAGTTTTATGCTTTCCATCAATATCGACCACATAGTCAACATCGGAAATCCGAGAGACTATTGCATACGGACCTTTCCATGCAATAAGAAGTCTATTTTCCCTACTGGGGAGTAGGACGAATGCTTTGTCACCTGGACAAAGTTGTCGTAGACATCTATTCTTGTTAGCAAACTGCCTTGCCTTCTCTTTAGCAATTTCTGATGAAGCAGTTGCTAGCTTACATGCCTCAATGATCTTTTGTCTAAGAGCAATGACATACTCATATGAGGATTGAGTTTCATCGCTAATATCATCGGCAGTGATGAGATCGTGTAATAAAGACATAGGGCCGCGTGGACGCGCGCCAAAGACAAGTTCGAAGGGAGAAAATCCTGTGTGTTCATTAGGGACTTCTCTATAGGCAAAGAGAGCCGCGGGTAAAACCCTGTCCCAATCTTGAGGATGATCTTCAGTTATCTTACCAAGCAAAGTCTTGAGCGTTCTATTCAGACGCTCAACTAACCCATTAGACATAGGATGGTAGATACTACTGAGAGATCGTTCAATATGTAAGGTAGACATTACCTGTGACATAGTGTCAGATATGAGTTGAGTGCCATGGTCTGACAATATTTCTCTGGGGAACCCCAAGCGAGAAAATATCAACCAAAGAGCATCTGCGATATCTGTAGTAGATATGCTCTTAAGAGGAATAGCCTCTGGCCAACGTGTGCACATATCGACACATGTAAGGATAAACTGATGTCCTCTGGCCGACTTGACCTTAAAAGGGCCAATAATATCTATGGCCATTTTCTGAAACGGCCGAATAGGAATGTCAGCAGCCTGGATAGGCGCAGCATGTCGTGGTCCTCTAGATTTGACCTCCTGACATACCTTGCATGATCGGCAGTAAATACGAATGTCCTTATTGACAAAAGGCCAAAAGAAAGCCGCAAGGACTCTCGACTTCGTACGGCAAAAACCCATATGTCCAGCACATTGCGAGTCATGAGCATGTTGTAATATTTGCACTCTCATGCTCTTGGGAACAAGAATTTGCGAATGTGCCGACGTAGTCGAATCTTGTACCATACGTACAAGTACGCCGTTTCTCATTGCAATCCAAGATTTTCTATTTGTATCCTGATTCGGATCACCTTTCTTCGCAAGAACGAAGAATTTTTTTAAAGAAGGATCTTCTTCTTGCAATTTTATGAAAGAGTCACGAGTAATTACTAAGTGACTATCTTGGCTATCAACTTCATTATCACTATTCAGTGAAGTTTCGGGTGTTTGTAGAGCTTGTGCTCTTGTAACTACTGCATTTGTAGCTTGCATGTTATTATCTTCCCAAGCAGCAATCTGCTGTGGGGTACACTCCCTAACTCCGTGAATACGACCAATAATAAGGTCCGCAATAGGATTAGGTAAGAGACAAGCATGCACATCTCCAGTAAAGAAAGGAGTGGCAATGCGAATTACAGCAGTAGGATATTTTTCTAGAGTGCCGCCAAATGTGACACATTTAATAACCCTTCCTGTAGCACAAGATGGATCTACAAGCGATTGTCTAACACCAATAGTGGTGCATCCGGAATCGAAAAGTTGTGAGACCGGAGTATCATTAACAAGACCCTTATGTAGAATTAAAGAACCCCTCCCGTCATGCGCAACAGCAGCAGGAAGAGCGGGAAGTGGGTGACCACAACTCAAAGTAGTTATGGTACCCGGTTCGAATAAAGTACTGCATTGGGGGCATTTGTTTGCTCTCTCAAAGTCAAAAGCAGAACCAGTGACAGCGTCAAAGTTTTTATTATCAACAACATGATTACAGGCTCCCTCAGTTTCCTGTTGTACAGCATTAGCCTGCTGATATCTCTTTTTTTTGTGTTGAGATCTACCCCGACTATTATTACCTCTGAAGTTATCAGAGTTATTATTATCTCTGCAGTTATTATTGTCTCTATTGTAATTGTTATCCTGGTTCGAATTCCAGTTTCCACGATTACTATCATGTTCACATTGATGCGAACATCTATTTGTTTGGTTCTGAGGTCTTCGGCAGGAATAACCTCTATTACCATATCCTCTTTTGAAATGCCTATAATTATTAGGGTGATAGTAACGACCACTATCAGGTTGTCTCCAATTCTTCGAAGAAGAATCACCATGAAATTGATTTCCATGATTTTGACAGAAATTACCGCTACTCTTTCTATCAAAATTTTGTTGGAATCTACGAGCAAAGTTTTGGCCATACGGAGCTGCCGAAGCAACTGGTAAACCTTCTTTCACCTTAGAGTTACCCATGGTTATGTGTGGGTGCGCAGTTACGTATTGGCAACAGAAATCTTCCATTTCTTTTATTGTTTTAGGTTTACGTTCATGAAGGAAAGCAAGGAAAGACTCATTGACAGACGACATGACTTTGTCTCTAAGTATTAAGTCCATAAGTCCTTCATAAGTTTTTTCCGTCTTAGATAGTTCAACCCATCGTGAGAAAGTAATGCGTATTCTTGCAATAAACTCGGAGAATTCAACTCCATTTTCAGGTAACATGTTTTTAAATTGTAGACGATAGCCGTCTTCGTTAAGCTGATATTTCTTTAACAAAGCGGCCCTGACAACCTCATAATTGTTCTTGTCAGGTTCATCCACCATATTTAATATACTTAGAGCTTTAACTGTCAGTATCCCTGATAACTGATAAACATATTTTGCTTTGTCTATGTTATGAGCTGTACATGCTTGTTCAAATCTGTCCAGATAGAACATTATGTCATCACTGGAAGGACTAAATGTTGGTAACTTAATCTTAAAAGTATCATTATTAGCCTTACCAGAAGATGAACCCTTGTTTGAATCATTACCATTACTCATGCTCGTCAATTTCAATTTTTCCAACTCTAAAGCTAAGACCTTTTCTTCATGTTCCATTTTTGCTTTCTCTTTCCTCTCATCAGACTCTCTCTGTAATCTTCTTTCCTCAGCCTGAGCCTCTTTTTGAAGTCTTTCATTTTCAGCTTCTTTTTCAAGTCTTTTATTTTCAGCCTCTTTTTCAAGTCTTTTATTTTCAGCTTCTTTTTCAAGTCTTTTATTTTCAGCCTCTTTTTCAAGTCTTTTATTCTCAGCCTCTTTTTGAAGTCTTTCAGCTTCTAGCTGTAGCTGGAGTTTTCTTTCCTCAGCTTCTGATTCCCTTTTTTGTTTTTCCATTTCCATTTGGAATCTTTTTTCATCCACCTGCATCTGCAGTTTCTTTTGTTCAGCTTCCATATGCAGTTTCTTTTGTTCAGCTTCCATTGCTTTATCATATCGAGCAGTTGCAAATTCTTCTAACTTATCACCAGTCTTCCCAAGCAATTTTCCCTGCTCAATAAAGTGCTCAAATGTAGACATGTTGTCTAACATATGAGTCCAAAACCTGAAATAATTAACTAATTTATTTCAAACCTAAGTGTAACAAGTCTTAATTAAGCACTTGTATATTCACATCACATTATATTATCCCAGTCTCTGTGGGAAACAAGTCTCCAATCAAAGAACTTGTATATGAAATATCAGCAATCAATTCTTGATCATAAGTGCACTTCTCATTAAATAGTGCACGACACTATTCATCATTCATTTATCATCAGTGTAGTAGTAACAGTGCATTAGCATAGCCCATTAACTAATTACTATAACTGTAAACAATGACTATGTAAACACATGCAGAATGTAAACATTGAAAATGTAAACAATACAAACAATGTAAACAATAACAATGTAAACAATATCAAAGATCAGCAACAATACAAAAAACGTTCGCAGAAATCAACAAAAAAATAAAGCAGAAATTAATGAAATATCACAAAAAATGTGACGATATCTGCGATAGAATTAAACAAAAATGTTGTATGAAACTAAATTATGACACCACAGTGTAAAAAAACAAAACAAAAGAAATGTAATAAAAAAAAATATAAAACCCAAAATTGACAAGAAAATAGCTAACAAATACAAAATATCAAAATCAAAACAAAACTAAAGAATGCGAAATAATAACGAAAACTATAATATTAAAACATGTCAAACCACAGCTAACATAAAAGCAAAACCAGTCAAGTCGCTTAGCAAATAGTACGCCATTATGGGAGAAAATTTGCAAACCTTACAGAAAACGCTCACAATAGACGACCTCTATGACGTGGCATAATCTAACGGAGACACCACCCAACCGAGAACCCGCTGAAAATATAAAACATATAAATATACGAATAAACATATAAATATATAAACATATAGAATGAGATGATACACAGAAGACTCAGCAGAAGTATAAGGGCACAGTTTACATACAAACAGGCCACTTAACTTATAGGCTTCCAATCGTAGAACAGCAGAAAAAAAAAACGGATGTCAATCAACGTCCTAAAGAGCGAAGCTCCAACGATGATGGCACATCTGAACTGCTTCCACTGCTAACACGATGGTACAAGAGCTTCTGAAATACTGTGTGTTGAGTTGTTTCGGCACTTGACCTTCTAATCCAAAAGTAAGTTGATGGAAATCGGTACTTGGCCTTCTTCAGAAAACAACCCGTTTCAACCGGCACTTGACCTTCACAAAAACGACAGCACTGGAACCTTGACAGCAGCAACTTGCTTGACTTGCGTAAAAGATAACAGCAGTCCGAGTTATCCGGCAACATGTAACAACGGCGGGTACTGTCAAATTCTTGTTTCCGTCAAAAAGTTGAAATTTTGACTTTTACCGGGCAACGCCGAGTACTTTGAAAATTTTGAAGATGTTGACTGTATTGAAGAATGTTAATTTCTTGAAGGATGCTGATGAATTCTTGTTGAAAATGAAGTGGATAAGGGACCCCGTGTTTGCTGGTACCAGAATCAAAACCAGCTTATGGCCACCAAATGATGCGTGATGCCATATGATGATGGATGGTATCCGCATGTCTGGTTTTGTGTGGTGTGCAGATGTGTTCAGTCAAAACAATGTTCATACAAAAATAACAGGGCAATCCACATAGGACGTCAGTAAACTCACGACGTATAAAGTCAATGATTCTTGTAACAGCCGTTGACGTTTTTCTTCATTATTTATTGTGGACGCCACAGTGACAAAATGGTTACGCGAATATGTAGGCACATCAAACAGTCATTATCACAGCAACATTCAATACAGCAATAGACGGTAGACAGCATTACAATGATGAGTCAGATGCATGTTATATTTCATAGTGCTGTAAATGTAGTCAGGTGAAAAACTCCATCCTTTTCTATAACAGCCAGGAGATAACCAGATGTATGAGATCAGTTCACTCTCCTTAGTTGACTTCAGCAAGACAGACACGTCTGCCGAAGTATAAATAATGTCCTCAAAAATATCCTCTAGATAATAAAGGTTTTTCAAACCTAGTTCATTTAACAAAGTAGCAAGTAATGGTCCTTGGTACCTGCATCAACCGATGCAGTACAATACAGCGACATGTGAGCTAGGAAAACATCTCGTGACGACGACTTTCGAAGACAGGCTATGAACCAGAAATCGTTCACGACCAAAAATCGATAGAGTTAATGAAAATGTTAATTTACCTTGCCTTCCGGAAATACACAGAAATATTATGCCTCCCGGCATGTGCAAATACACTAGAGGTATTATCTCGAATAAACGAAATATCCATAAGAGGACTCTCACATTCCTGACAGAACAAAAAAATAGCGGAGATCCCCTCTTCAACGAGGCATCTCTTTCGCCATTCCAAATCGCTCACTCCACTAGTGGTGGGCGGAAACCGATCGACCAAGAAGCAAGACAAGTCATGCGCAGTCCAGCGCAAAATGACCACAGCTCAAACTTAACTGCATTCGATACCAACGCGAGAAGACAAATGCTTACCGAGAAAAGTGACTATAAATTTCAAGCAGTTGTTGCCCTTGCGTTATAAAATAGATATTGAAATAAAAGTATGTGCCGTAGTTCGTGGGTGGTGAAGGAACTGGCAGTCTGTGCCGGTAATAAGTAGGTGCTGAAGAAAGCAGGTACAGAATAGTCCGATTGCCCCTGTGAAACAACAAGGAATCAATATTCTAGTAATAACTCGTATTGGACATACTTAATTATTCACTCTCGCACATACAAAACCAAAAACCCTCACCACCGTTTCATTTCCCCCCCCCCCCTTCTTACGTTGTTTGACCTAAGTCATCAGGCTCACAAATAACACAAATAAAGTCCTGCCCTCTTATCGATTAAAAGTCATTTGTCACGCGCTGTGTGACGGGTTTCGTTGGCTTACCGTGAAGCGACTATTTACATCTGAGGTTAAGGCCCTGAGCCTAATTATTCCACACACACAGTTTACGAACAAGATAATAATGTTTGAAAAAAATTTAACGTTAAACACACATCCCAATGTAATTAAGAGTTGCCGGATTGATGATTACCCAAGTAGGTAATAAAACCAGAATTCATCACAAAAATAGCAATGCTCTTTTCAGTATTTACAAAATAGCAATACTCTTTAAAGTAATTACAATACCCAGACCAAGTGAAAAATAGTTGTAATATTTACCGCCTTGGCAGCCACTAAAGTAATATTATACACAGACTCACACCTTCCGTCTTAAGAAAAACACTCTTAAATTAACACTTTAGTGATTTTGGATGGTGACGCACTAAATAAAATTCAGGGTATCCCTGTCAGGAAAAAAATTTGTCTTAGGGAAACATGTATGCACATTTAATATGAAACAAAGTAACAGGGGATCTCTAGTCTATATATATAAGTTAAAGCCCTCGCGGCTAATGCTAATGCCTAAAGTAATCGAGTGTGCTTACCAAATACGAATAAATTCTTAACACAATACAACTGGTATTCGCTCTTGAGCAGATATCACTTTATAAGGTAGTACCATTCTCTGGAGACAATGGCAAGGAGTGTTAGAGACACCTAGTCAAATTTGGTAGCAGGTGTTTAGGCGGGGGTTGCACGTTCATTGATGGAAGCGTAATAACGACGTAAGGACCTCGGAGTCTCGTGGCAAAACGGATTGCGTAAGCTGTAGCAACACTCTGGCGATCATTCGAACGACAAGAGTTCGCGATTCTTGACGCGCTGTTTCACGTGAAATGTAAAGATCGCTTTCCTGTTAGTCCAGTGTCTCTCTGAATAAAAAAGTCAGGGAACTGCGCCGCTACCCACAAGAAAAGAGAAATGTAAAGACTTTTAGCTTGGTGCCGAAGCACACGTGCAAGGGGTGGAATTTAGCCTGTCCAACGTAAGAGGTACATGACTAACACCAGAAATAGAGCTTGTAGGAGTTATTCTAAAGAAATATGAGAGGAGACAAAATTAGAGATTAAGACAGAGGCTGACCACTCATCTAAAAGTGACAGCGATTCAGATTCAATTCACTATAACGCTAAGTCATAATGGGAGTCCTTTGTAACGTAACAGCCCAGACCATATGTAAGAGGCATATTAATCAAGATGCCTTAACTATTTCTCTTATTTTTGGGGTAAGTTGTACATTTTATAATTATATTGTGCATTTATTAACATGTGAAAATTTCTAGTGGATGCCCAAGTCATATGAGGCTGGCAACCACAGCATATAGAATGATGGTTTCAGCCTATATTCCCTCCAGTGATGTTATGAATTTAATCAGAAAGATCCAATCATTTCAAACAGGTCGGGTGTGGCACTTTCAAAATAGTTCCTACACGGAAAATTTTCATAAAAGGTCACGTCTCCCATATATGGTAATGTGATGTCTTGCATACACTCTCACCAACACATTTGTAGACTCATATGGTCTAAAATGTAATAAATCCATGATTACTTTTTTAACCAAGGACCGTAAGCGATTAAATCATAAGTTCCGCTTCGTGCACGGGTTATCCTGTTTTGCCAGACAAACAAATCTGGTTTTCTTTAACACTCCTTCCCAACGTAGCTTGAATAAAAAAAACATCTTCGCTTGAAAAGATGGTCAGACAGATTATGCGATAAAATATTATCGCCGGCCGGGTCACCAAACCTGGCAAAGCGTAAATACGTCTGAGGAGTGGTAACAATAAGATACGCATTATCCAGTAGCAATTACTGCCATAGGGGAGTGGCGTGTTAGAGACTGCACTATGCTATGTCTCTCATAGAGCAAAATAGTGAAAATACAAATGAAAAGGCATGATTTATGACAAACAAAAAGCGATGAGTGAGAATAATGAAGAAAAAGAAAGGATACTGTCGGAGGGCTGAAGGTGTGAGAGTACACACAAAAGAGCACGTTTAGATGTTTTGTCACACTCATTCAGCAATGTTCTTGACTTCTGAGATATCTTATGAACACTCCCTCGAGGTAGAAGCATCATTAACCTTCTATCTACAACTCTGCCAAGGGTAATCTTGTGCGAAGGTAGACACCTTTGAAGAAGCACTAGGTTTTTGCCACTGTAGGACCACTACTGCAGAGCAAGGGGAGGCAACCCGCGACACTAGAATTGAAGCACCATTCTTCAATTCACATCTCTGCGAAGAGTAACCTTGAGCGAAACGAAGATACCTTTGAAGACCGTCAGTAGATACTCAGAATTTTTGGCCACTGTTGGACCATCACCGCAGAGCAAGGGGAGTAAATCCTGTGACAACAGAAGCAGAGTGGCACCTTGACCTTCTCCATCCCAGCTGAGGCAGAAATTGCAAGGTAGCGAGAGAAGCTTGAGACGGCCCCGCCAACTGTTTAACTCATATCAAAATAAAAATAGAAATAGATCTGATTATATGAGAGCGAACGAAGATGTAGCATAGCGGTTGAACAAACTGCAGGTTGAACTACCATTGAAAGTGTGTCATAGGTAGCTACGGGCGCCTTTTTATTTTTGGATGTATTTTCATGTAAGGAAACTGTCAGAGAGTCTTTTTTTTTTTTTGCGTGCGTTTGCTTGAATGAATGGCCCTCTGCTGCGATGCGAGCTATATTTGATATGTGCGAGTTTTCGCGAGTTAGTGGGTAATTTTGGTGTTATGATTTTACAACAATTGGGATTGTGAGCTGGTGTTCAGCTAAACGGTATATTATGTGGTAGTAAATTATGTTCAGTGAGACGTGTGTAAGAAGTTCACGTGTTTTGGTGAACGCGTGTAGCAGGGCAACGAAGTGTGTTGGCGGCAGAGTTGCCACTCCAAGTGGATTCATTTAGATCTAGGTTGTTTTTTTTTTTTGTTTTTTTTTTGGGGTCCCGTCTAGGTGTCATTAGTTGAAGAACGTCACATAGATTTAGCTCAAAGTAGCCCAAAGTCGCCCAAAGTAGCCTAAAAATAGAACAAAGTAGCCAAAAAGTAGCCCGTCGCCAATATCTAGGGGTTTTCTTTCAAAATTCAGAGTGGCAACGCTGGTTAGAGGGGGCAGTAGACAACGAGTAGCCAATGTGAAGGGATATTTTTAGAGCGAGGGAAGAGAAGTTTAGCTTCTAGGGGCCAGTGATGTTTGCGTCATAGATTTTTTGGGTGGAGAAAATTGTGGTTGTCAGGACATCAAATGTTGATGTGAGAGCTTCAGGATTTCTTAATATTACTGTGACCGTAAATGACCCTGCAATCATTGTTACACGATGTATTACATCAACGCGTGGAGATTGAACTAGATTGATTTGTCATGAATCATTAGTTCGAGAGTGAGCTTAGTGATAGAGGTGTGTGCCCGTTGCCGCGAGTTCTACATTTCTAGGCATACCTACATACACCCTACCATCATAGAAACATATCTCATTGCTCCCGCTGACTCTATGACGTTGTTAACTTTGTGATGTGTCCATGAAATTTGTGTTGTATTTTCTTTTTAACTTACGTGATCAAAGATTAAACTATGAGTATTCAGACGGATGCATGCTTAAGAAAAATGCTACGTTGTAAATACTATAAATTTGATAGTTTAATTAGTCAGACAGACTGATGGACACAAACAGGCAGGTGGGGAGGCAAGCAGGGAGGAAGGCAAGGAAGCAGAGAGGTAGGTAGGCAGAGGGTATAGATAGACGGACGGATGGATGGATGGATGGTATTTTTAAATATATAAATAAAAACATAAAATGGTATGAAATCAGTTTTACAAGTTAACGGTACACGGGACACAATGGACGTTTCGGGTTTTACCCTTCGTCAGCCACAGTTACGAACAGCTGAAAAGGACAAGAACTGCATATAGGTACTATAAAAATATATGACGATGAAGAACACACCAAATGAGCTATACAAGCAGATGGAATAACGGTGCTGAGCGGAACGAGAACAATAATAATGCGAGAAAATCGTAAAACAAGAAAGACATATCGAAACAAGAAAGTAAATAATCAACGAAACGAAGACAGGAATGAACAACACTATTAAAACAAGTAAAAAGTCACTTAGCTGGATCCAAGAATGAAACACTTAAGATGGATGTGAAAACAAGCATCATGCGGAAGTGACGTATGAGCGAGCTAGTGACGGCTAAAAACATACAAAAGGATACGAAACGAACCAAAGCAAAAACAAAGATAGATCAGAAAAACAACGACAGAAGAAATAAAGAAGTATGAAACATAGAGAGTGTGGTGAAGTGGGATGTTATAAATATTTATAGGGGACTTAGTGTACTGACTGAGATCAGCTGTGAAGGTATCTATATCTATTAAGAGTAGTGTATTATAGATAACCTTACTTGCTACCACATATCTATATATCTCAGTCAGAATTATTCTGGAATAGTGTGATGACTACGTTATGTGTCTAGGGTATGTGTATGATGAAGTGTAAGTCACAACACAGACAGATAAACAATTTAATTTAATCCACTACTCTTGACAACACTGTGACACTCACATACATATAACACTCTATGAGAATATCTTAAAGAAGTCACTCGTAACTTTTCAAATAACAATATGTATTCATTACTGGCATGAATGAATATGTGTCCTGATTCAACTACAAGGGAACCAGGAATCACAATCAATTTAAATTACAAGTTATGTACAGAATGTATTTAATATGAATATTGTAGTGACATATATTATTACAAATATTCTATGTGTGTCAGTTGTGTAGTAGTAAAATGAGGTAATACTGGTTTTGTTTTGTTCAAGCTCTGTTGGTATTTGTCATCATGACTTCAATAGTTTGTCTTTTGGGACTAGTATTGGAGATGTTCTCAGTTCCTGATATTAAGACAATTAAATTCCCCTCTGAATGTTATTTTTATAAAGTCATTTCAAGATGAGGGGACATAATGTTGAGCTCAGCTGGCCAAGTTAGCTTATCTGGCGTGATGGCGGCAGGAAAGGACTCCTCTGCTCGAATTCTCCTCTGGGCTCTGGAGACACCTCACTGATAGCTAAAAGGACCAAGGAGTATGCTGTCCGACACTGGATTCAGCAAAGCTCTGACCAGGTGCTGCTCAGTACCATCAAGACCACTGTCCCACAATTTCATGGAAATAAACACAGATACGTTGATTAGCAATGAATTCTGGCACAATTACTGGCACAAATTTCCATCTGCTTATGTTCCAGGCTTTTATTTTAGCAAAATTGTGAGCTGGCTTCAACGCACTGATGCTTTATCAAGCTTATTTAAACAAGTGGTTTCGAACTAACGCTCCCAAGTGATTATATCCAGCGAGTCTAGCCAATGAGGCCCCGTTTCGACAAGTGTTTGAAAAAATGTTACCTTTCCCCGTTTCCCCTAACAACGAAAGATAGTATTTATAGTCCGACCAATCGTGGTTAGGCTTTCATTTGTTGCGCTCCAATCAATTGGGAGTTTACATGGTAGGCTATTTATGTAAAGTAAGGTTTTTTCAAACACGTTATATAAAAAAAATTTTATGAGCAGAAATGATTCCATGCTGTCAGGCATCCTCACTATTTTATTTTGGGTATAATTTATTAATTCCTGGACTATTTGCGTAACGTTTTACATATTATTTGTCAGCAAGCCCTAAGGAACCCAAATATACCAATTTGAAAGAGCTACGTGGCTGCGTTCAAAATATGTATTTTCTACCTCCTGTTTCGAAGATGTGCTGTCTGGGTACTGTTATGTTTTCAACCGTAAACCCATCTAATGTTGTCTTTCCTAATAAGAGTTTTTTATGATTTATAAACCTAACTCTGGGAAAGGGTAGTGTATTTTATCACTGTCCGTCTGAAAAACAATTAGTGCATGTAGACTTACACGCGTGATGGCAGCATTTGTGTATCGCGCGACGCGTGTTGCATGCGTTCCCGATTTTATTCGCCCCTCTCTCTCTCTCTATATTTGAGTCCATCTGTTCGTTCGTTTTGGTAACGTAATATAATTAATGTTAGGATTAATTTAGGTCATTACGCAGGGCCTCTCAATGTTTTTCTTAGAAATGCAGCACACGTTTCATTGAAGAAAGCGGGTAATAATACAGTAAGCTTTTACTATCAACGTGAAAGCGTTACAATTTGCAGACGAAGCATAAAACAAGGGGGATTTCGAGTACAGTCATTGTGACAGCACTGTTCTTTACCATTCTTCTTCCTTTATTTATTATATGTATTTATTAGGCTTTATATTTACTTGATAATTTATATATGTGGATTAGAATATTCCACGACAGAGAGAAGCCACCAGAATTTATGAAAAATGATGCTGGACATTAAGGCCCGCAGGAGATAAAACGCCCATTTGAAAAATGAGACGATTCTCCAACGAAAAACGAGTACGGTCATCACCGACACATAAAAGGAGGGCAGTGACATGAATATCTGAATTACCTGAATGGTCAGGCCTATTGAAATGAAGGGCCACCGGTAAAGGTTTGCCATGATAGATGGCATTTAAGTGCTCACGAAACATGTCTGCCAAACGTCTGCCAGTTTCACCAATATAGGTAATGCCACACCTCTTGCAGATGATAGCATAAATCAGGTTTCTGGATTCGCACGTGAAAGACTCTCTAATGACAAATTTACCGTTCAGAAAAGAATGACAGTTCTTACATATACGGCGTTAACACGGTTTAGTACCAAAGTGAGAAGGACTGGTTCGTCTCAAGCGACTGTGTACAAGAATATCCCTAAAATTCTTATCCCGACGATATGCCACCAAAGGGGTATCATAAAACAACTCTGGTATCAGGATCAGCCTGGAGAATAACACAGTAATCAATATGGCAATATTTACATCAACATTAACCACCTATAGGTTAACATCGAATTTAAAATTTAAAAAAAAAACCTTTTTACCTCTCGAACATTGCAACCATCATTAATCCGTAACTTTTTGTTCTGTCCCAAACCATAAAAACGTGTGTACCTTCCACTCACGAGATGTCACAGCGATGGTAGCAGATACTGACCCGAGCCGACTGAGTGCATAACGTTTGTTATTGTTTTTTCCCCCTCGTCTCACAGATTTGTATTGCCCCCTGTCGATTGATAGCGTGATAGAGCACGGCAGTGCATTAACACACGACTCCAATCTCTCGCACTTAGCGTCGTCGAAAGCTTTGTCACCCTCGTTCGGGTTTCGGACGGCACCTTCCGACCTCTATCTCCCTTATTCAGTGAACTTTGTGTACTGTGAGTGTTCTCCAATTTGAACATACGGGAATCCTAACCATTCCTTTAGAATATGTGTATTTAAATAAATGCTGGTCAAAGTGTTAGCAGTTTTGGATGGAAAAGATTTAAATAAAAAAACAAAACAAGCCGGGCCTTGGAACAAACAACATTGACAAGCGGAATTTGGAAATCAATATTTTTCAGCATATGGCTGACATGTTTTTCCGTGAGGCGTGTGTAAGGCACTGTGTTGTCGTTGCACGCTGGTTGTTCAACGAAGTGGGTCAAATCATCAATATGGTATGTTCAGTTGTGTATTGTGGAGTAGATGTGCTAAATGAGTATTGATACATCAAGGGATTGTTGCTGGTTGGTCTGTCACATAGTACTTACAGGTGATGGAACGCCTTGAACGGGTAGGTGTGTTTTGGACTTGCTTATATAACCACTTTTCATGAACTCAATATGACCGGTTTTCGTTTCAAATCTATAGCTTTACATACCACAAAATCTCTGTTCCACTCACCGAAGAGAGCTTAATCTTTGCATAGTTAGTTGCTTATCCTTTACAGGACGTGGCAATCAACCCCAGCTTTTATTGGCTGTTTGTGATTTTTCTAGGCAATTTTTTTTCATTCAGTAGTTTGCCATTGCTTTCTGAACAGTACGGCGCTTATACCATTGTTAAAAATCCACACAAAGCGATCTGCTACCAAACCGCCTGCAGCAGGTTTCGAACCTGGTATATCTGGATTATGAAACTGCGTTCATATCCATTAGGCCACAGACGCCGACAATCTTTGCATACAGTTCCTAATTTTGGTACAATTAATCTGTCAAGTTTTGACTGGCATCGACACAGCCTACTGTAGATAATAATTTAAAAATGTAAAATAAGGTGGAAATAACTCCATTAAAATAATAATTTTAAAGAAAGAGAAATAATAAACAAGAAAATGGATTGTTCTTTGTATTTAAAGATGCCGGTATCGGATGGTGAATGATAGTGTATTATTTAACTAAATATGTTTCTTCAAAAATTAAGTGTATGAGTGTTCTGTTTTAAACATAGCTTTAGCAATGACCACATTTAATGTGGCTTTACATTAGGTGTTTAAATTTATCATCGTAATTTGTTGTCAGAAAAATTTAATTCCTGACAAAACGTAGTCTAACTGACGTGTAACATGTTAGGACCGATGTGCGCTATGGCCGTATACAGAGACCATCCATAAAAGACGTCCACAAAATTCTGGCATTTTTTGACCTTCCCCTCCCCCATGTCCACCTCTCACCACTTTTTAATTGACCACCCCCCACCTTGTGGACGTCCACGCTACATAGTCTTGATTAAAAACATAAGCTTACATTTTTTATCACCTACCTATATTTCAAACTTAGTTTAGCTCTATACAATACATTATTTGTATACAGATAACTCAATTTAATTATGTGAAACACGAGTTACTAATTATTGCACATTACATAGTAACATACAAGTCTCAACTCAGCGTTGCGTACAACTGAAACAGTTTTAACTTAATATCTTACAGTAAGTAACAAAAAACAAAAAAACACTAAAGCTATGTACAAATTTAAATATGCAAAAACTAAGCATATCACAATACGGTGGGTTTCCTAAGTTCAAGACACCTCCTGAACCGGCACAATAATTATTTTTAATATTAAAACAGTCAACCAAAATGAAAGTTTTGACAATTAATGAGGCAAACAATTATGTGACAAAACTTTATAAACAAATTAAGAAATTTGATCATGAAAGCATAATTTCATAAATTATAATCTTAAATTAATTGTTTATTAAAACTGAGTATCTTACTCTGTTTCTGGGATGCCTTAAACTTTTGAAACAAAGTGTACTATAGGAATATTCTGAAGGATAACTCTTAAGTGCCACAATATTAAACTGAAACTGTTGAGATTGAAGAGGACAGTCAAGAACAAGGGCACTTAAGAGGCTCAGCGGAACTGCGGAAAAGGTGTCGTGTTGGCTGTGGAACAATCGCAACGGGCTATGAAACTCGAGATAGTAATTTGTTTGGGAGTCATGATCTAAGAGGGCCCGCCCCCCATAGAGTGTAAAGGAGATTAAGGGGCCGAAACACGTCATGGACGGAGGACCACTTCTGATGATCGGATTACCTCCTGTTGTATCGCAATGTATAGAGTTTCCTATCATCATGTGAATGTTTGCCGTTCATTTAGCAGTGAATTCACACGGCAACCAGTCAAACAGGCTGCGAACAATAACGACCCCAGTGTCAGAACTTTGTTGTTCTGGTTGCTTTGGTAGAATGTCTGCATCACCAACATTGTCATCATCTGGATCAGTTGTAGCTGTCTGGTGCACAGATTTGTGCACTTTGACAGCTGCAGAAGATTTGTATGTGAGTGAGAGTTGCCATGTGGTTTGTGAATTGGACGTCCACTTTCAACTTAAATACCCCCCTCCCCCATGTCTACAATTGTCCACTTTTTACATACCCCTCCCTCCTCCTCTCATGTGGACGTCTTTTATGGATAGCCCCAAAGGCAGTCACGTGACAGATACAGCCGTACGGGAGTGGCGTGTTAGAAAACGCTTTTAAAAAAAAGCTTTCATTATTTTTACCAAATGAATAGAAAAGGCGACAATAAATGTTTCATACATTCTACTGCACAGAATAAAAGTAAGTTCTAAAAATTACATTTACCTTGACTTGTAAATCTAGGTTTGTGCAGTAAATTTTATAAACAGGATTTGTAAGATACTCGTAAACAGTAAGTGATTTTGACTGGCGTGTGTGTAAATATATAATGATGGTGCGCGGGTAGGCTATTATATGATTATTTGAAAGCCGCATCGACATGAGGTAGTCATGCAATCTTTGCCATTTTTTAACCCTCCTTCCCCTTCTCATGTGTCGTCCCAAATCTTCTTAACCCCCCTCCCCAATCTTTTTTTGTTCCAAATGTTGTATAAATTAGCTAGCTAGTGCAGTCAAAACAATAATCTTTCAAGTAAAATAATGTTCAATTAATCCAGCTTTTACTGAAGATCTTCCGTTTCATGTGCTGCGTCCCAGCACGAGACAGGGTCTAGTCTTTACTCTGCCCAACTAATTACACCCCCCCAACACACACGTACGCACATATGTAAACATTAACACCAGCCCGACTACCATCTTTCAATCTTTGTGTCTTTGATCTCATCTGATTGTTTGTCGCGAGAGGGTTGTTGTTATGTAAAGTATAAGGTATCCTGGACAAAAAGATGTATCAGGTGATACCAGAATAGTGCCAGATAAGAAAGAGACTGGTCTTACAAGAAATACCCCCTTTTCTGAAAAGAATAAGGGTAAATCGACATCAAAGGTAGGATCCAGCTGTATAAACCTCCAGGTATGATGATAGTGTTTGTTCCTGAATGTCTATGGGCTCCCTCTCAAGAATCCTCCCCTGATATTATTATTCTTATTATTAAATGTATTAGCTCTGCTAGGGGATTAATTAAATATATATATATATATATATATATATATATATATATATATATATATATATATATATATATATATATATATATATATATATATATATATATATATATATATACATTAACTAGAACGTTAACTCAACTTAAATAATTCAGCAAGTCTGATGGTATATATTTACAATTTATTTAACCTATACCGTTTATCTTTTCGGTTTGGTAACTTATAAAGAATCAAATGTATTTACATAATGAAATAAATAAGCATGGAATATCAATTATCAAAATGGATCAATATGATGAATTTCTCATTTTGATTAACAATTATCTATTACACATATGTTTTGTCACTCTTACTTGACTGTGAAGTTAGTATTCATCAAATTTATGTCCACAAGGATTCATCATACACTGAATTTTTATATTTTTATAATACAATGGATATAACAAACAGTGTCAGACTTTGTGCTAACATATGCACAGGACAATTTACCTCAATACCACTTACAGCCAGTTCAACACACAAGCTGTTAATGAGCATCTAATGTATGCTCTACAGATGTGGATGGCAAAGGTACAAGACGTTTACACTTTTACCGCTTCTTCTGTTCAGCTGTGTTGTTTCAAATTTTGTGGCCACAATTTAGCCAAGGGCAAGGTCATATATATACTAGCACATCCTCCGTATCGGATGGCATGGGGCAAAAGGGGTGTTAAAAATCTCAAAATGAGGCATAATTTTTCTGTCTGTTCAATTAGTAAAAATTATTATCTCAAGTATCTTTCTCATTTTTGGGGCGATTTTGGTCATCTAAAGCTTGAATTATTCTGTGAATTATTCTGTTTTGATCTATGTACTAATTGGTTAGTTTGCAAAATGCATTTTAATATATGCATGCTTTAACTAGCTAAATTGGGACTAACCTGATGTAACGAAGCCCTTTCCCTCGATATTTCTATCTTACTAAAATACTATTCGAGAAAGTTTTTACACCTACCTCTAACGTAACATTCCCGTTGTTGAATTATATAATCCTTCCCGGTGATACTTTTTTATTCTTTCCAAAATTAAATGGTATTGTACCATCGGTTACACAAAATGGGCCTCTATGTTCAAGCCTAGTACGTTTCACAACACACACACCAAGAATGACGCTTTTTCGTTGGCTAGTGTATCAGAGATTTCTCAACATATGGCGTGCGGTATGGTCAGATTTACTCCTAAGTAAACAGAAAACCGTGTTGTGAGACAGACTAAATTACGACATTGTTGTTAGGTTGGTTTTGTTTTATCCTTATTAAATACAACTTTAATCAGCTGTAGAGATTCTTTAGCCTTCAATTTCTTTTTTCATGTGTGTATTACATTATATATATATATATATATATATATATATATATATATATATATATATATATATATATATATATATATATATATATATATATATATATTGTGGTAAGTTGGGATTATAAAAATAGTTATAAGGGACTTAGTGTACTGACTGAGATCAGCTGTGAAGGTATCTGTATCTAATGAGTGTGGTGTGTTACAGATGACCTTACTTTGCTACCACATTTAGACCTCAATCAAACTTATTCTGGAATATTGTGATGACTACGTTGAATGTCTAGGGTTATGATAGTGATGAAGTGTAAGTTCACAACAACCAACAGACAAATAAACACTTTAATTAAGATCCACAACACTTTGCAACACTATGACAAGCACATACATATAACACTCTAGAAGACTAGCTTAAGTAAGTCAAGTGTTAACTTTTAAATTATGTATTAGTTTCTTTCAATAATAGATATCCTGATCCAACTACAGAGTGAATCAGGAATCACAATCAAATGTATACACAATGTTTATGTACAAAATTTATACAAAGGATCTTTGTCCTGACATATAATATTATTACAAAATGTGTGTAGTGTTGTGATGTAGTATTATGAGGTAATACTGGCTTTTGAAGCTAGGTTGTTGTTTGTCATCACGACTTCATGTGTTTGTTACTGGTGGAAATAATATTGAAGGGATCACAGTTTCCTTTTATTTGTACAACAATAACTGTCCCTCTTGATTTAGTATTATAGTCACTTTTAAGGTGGGTTATACAAGGGTGAGCTGCTCTGGCTGACAAAGTCTTAACTCATATGTCGGCGGCAGGAAAACTGTCTCCTCTGCTCGTTTGCTTCTCAGTTATCTTGAAATACACCACTGGTCGATATCTTAGACAAGGAGTCGCTGCCAGCCCTCTGGATCCAGCAAAACTCAGACCAGGTGCTGCTCTAATACTTCAGTACCACGGTCCCTGAAATAAGAAGGTTGTACCTCTTTCTTCAGAACTAATATATAATATATTTCCACATTGAAGTACAGGACATTACAAACACAGAGTTCAGCGCTGTAGGCCAACTGCTAGCTTCTCATGTGACAATATACACCAGTATTCCTCTCCCTAATGGTTACAACGCCTCTGCAATTCCAGCGTTAATTCCTTCTATACAATAGGATAGGTGTCATGTTACTAATTGGCAATCCCATATATGCCTATGCAGTTATACTCCTCTCTGACAAGCTTTTACATGGTGGAGCAATATCTAGGCTTTGCCTTCTGTTTGCTACTGAACCACACACATACAGACACAATTTATCATTCCATATTCAATTTTCATATAATATATATATATGTATATATATATATATAGGAAATATATCTAGCTTACCACAATTCAAGGAAATATACACAAGTAACGTTGACTGGCAATGAATTCTGGCACAATTTTGATCTGCCTTATCCCAGGCTTTTATTAGAAAAATATTAGCTTGATCTCAACGCACTTGCTTCTTACAAAATTTATTTTCAAAACTGGCCCTGAACTGACGCTTCTATTTGACTATATCGAACGTTCTAACCAATGAGACCATGTTTACAAGAGCCTTTGAAAAAATTGTACCCATCCTACACGTAGCCATTAACAACAATAATAGTATTTGCAGTTCGACTAATAAGGTTTCGCCTTACATTTTACTACAGCCAATCAAATCGTATCTAACTTGTTGGCCTCATTTCCCCTAAAGCAGTGTTTTTCAAACATGCCATTACAAGCAAATATGATCTTGTGCTGTCAGACAACTCCACTATAGTATTTTGGCTATAATTTGTTAATTACTAGACTATTTACGTAACACATAACATATTCTTTGTCAGCAAGTCCTAAGGCACAAGAATATATAAGTTTAATGGGGCTAAGTGGCTTCGTTCAAAATATGTATTATTCTAAGATAGTCGTGTATTTGTTTTTTACCACCCGTTCACTTCTATACCAAGGGATGTCTTCTGTACTGTCAGACTAATGTCAGGAGCTTAGACATAAATCTGTAGAATGTCAGGTTTCCCAATAAGAGCTTAAACCTGTTTTCAAAACCTAACCTCGTATCGTTAGTGTTTTTTATTTACTGTTTATTTGAAAAATCAGGTCTTCATGCCTTTCGCGTTCACTTTTTAATCGCGAGACGACGTGGTACAATTGCATGCGTTCCTCCGTGCATCTCTCACGGCTGTTTGCCAGCGATCTTTTAGTTATTTCCCCTCTTCCCCCGACCGCGCTATTTATAGCTATCGTGTCAGAGGTCACGTGGTAACTTCCTAACTGGAAAAAAAGGTGGCGGATTTTACTTTTGATAGGGCTTAATTAATGTTTTTAGGCTACTTTATTATTATAAATACCGGCTTTAATTTTGCGTAAAGCTAGACTAGAAATGTTAGAGTAAATTTTAGAACAAGAACAAACATTTTATCACAATTAGAACAGAAGATATAATAGTCTGAAATAGTGTAAAATTTACGTTTTTTTTTATATTTTGTTATGGTTTGTTTATAATGCAATTTTCACTAAATCGGTCACAATCAACATGCATAACAAATTACAGAAATCAAAAGTAGAAAACCTGCAGAAAATGGATATCAAAGTTTTGTTTTGGTTTCATGCGTCAAACATTAATTATTGAAACATTAAATTGCAAGTCCACATTTATTACCTAAAATAACACACCCAATTGTCCCCAAAAACATGAGAGCTAACAATTATCTCAATCATACATCACGATGGTCTTGTAAAAATAAGTATGGTCATGAGTAAAACGAAATGTTCAATTTAATAGATAAATAGGTGTATTTAAAAAATACATCTATTAAATGATTTCTACACTCTGTTAATTCTGTCAATCTCAAGCAACAACTGCCATAATTTGCTCTAGCCCCAAAATTTCGCTCAATTATCATTCACACTTCCTTTTTTTTATAGGATGAATCTGTACATTCACAGATGGAGAAATTTGTAACAAATGAGTTTCCATTATAAATTTTAATTGTGAAGTTATATTTTTAATACCTCTGGCGCGTCTTTCAATTTTCAATCTTCTCTGTTTTTTCTCCTGTGCCCACGTAAGACCTACTGTTTCCTTCATGGCTATTGCTAATTCTTTGGATATTCTAACTCTACTTTCAATGCCTGCTTCCTGCCTACAAATTTCCTATTTAATGTTTCTGAACAGCGTTGTAGTTCATGTGCCTGCTGCAGGTCTAATGAATCAGTTGATGTTCCAGCAATATGTTTTCTAACAGTGTGAAGCAATTGAGATCGCTTACGTTTGTTGGCGTTCTGGTGACTGATGTTTCTCTTCTATGTTTAATTAGTTTTTGTAGTACAATAGGCTGTCCTCTGGTTTTGCATTTTATGATATTACTTTTTGCTGTTTCTAGTTTTTTTTCTGACAATGGATGTGAATAGGGGTTCTTCCTTTTGTGTTAGTGGTTGTGAAGGTGGCTTAGCAAGTAACTGTTGTACTGTGATGTCGCTTTTGAAGACAGGCGAGGTGGATGTACTTGTCGTATGTATAACTGACTTGGTAGGTGTAGATGTGGCAACAAAAACTGGCATGCTAGGGTGAGTAGTGTTATCCACCTCCAAATGAATAATGGTATCGCCTTTAATGTGAGCTGGCACATCAACCTCCAGTTGAACAATATCATCACTAATGTGGGCAGGCACATCAACCTCCTACTGTACAGAGCTATCCTGACTACAGCTAAATGACTGACTAGACATGGAGGGGTCAGAAAGAACATTACAGGGGATAGAGCAGCTTTTTGTTTTTAAAACACCAAAAGATGTCTTTGCAACACAATTGCACAGTTGACATTCACTTATAGTTAAATTATGGTTTTAGTCTTTCCAGATGTGCTGACTGTTTTCCGATAGTAACTTGGCTGTTTCAAGACACTTCTCATTATGCCTCCTTTTTGAATTTTGTATTCGTAAGTAACACTTCTTACAAAATATAGTCGAATGCTGTGTGGGTTTATCATCTGATACGTTAATTCCAAACACAATGAACAGATCATTAACGTAATTTAGAACAGTTCAGCGCTTTCTGAATTGAACGTGTTGTTTTGGAAGTTAATGCTCTCTTGCCACAGGCTCTGCACAGTGCACTGGCACAATTCATATGATGCAAAACAGTATGTTCCATTTCGTTGTTATGTAGTATAGTTTACTTGTGTATGTATAAAGATAGAGGAATATTTGGGACTATCAAGTCTAACACCAGGATGTAGAATGCTTTATCTGTGAATGAAAGAAGATATACAAACAGTTACTTAGAATTCTTTGGCAGCCGTCGTGTGCACAGGATTGTCTACCAAAGAACACTAATGGAACAGTCCTTATCTCACACACAATTTAAAAAAAAAAAATTCATATTATAAATACAAGATTAACAAGACTTGAAAGATAGAACAAAGTATGTAGAAGTAATCTATCTATAGATTTACATGTTTTCTGACGCTTATATACGTAGCTAAATATCATTATAAATGAATGAAAATGCAAAAACAGATGGTGCTTTACAAAGTTATTTTGTTACAACCTTATTTAAGATTTGTGAGTATCAGGAATGCGTTTACAGTAATTTAAATGCTATAAAATCTGGTGACAATATGCTTGTTCGTGTAATGCCAAACTCACAAAACTGACTACCACACATTCTCAAGATATGAAACCAAAAAAAAAAAAGTATGTGGAAATAATCTTTAGCTTCCCTTCGAGAAGTCTTTATAATTATAAACTCAAACGAATGGGCCGATTTTTAGATATTAAATTAATAAAAAGATTACTTATTTTATGAATTGCCTCAAATGATGACGCTGTTTTCAAAAGTCTGTAACTCCGTCAAAACTAATTTCAAACAAATAAAAATACAATCACAAATAGAACACAGAACAAAGTTATAGTACACAAAAGAATTTTAACGCTGTGTTTATCCAGAACGAGTGTGTAATGATTTATATTTTACTGATTTTACATACACATCAGCTGATTTTCCCCGCCAAAATACTCAGTAGTTTTTTACGGTGCATAAAAATTTTTTATACCCGGTGTCAGAATTCCGGTCACCGAAACTAAAAGATCGCTCTGGTAAAGGGCACAAACAGCCGTGCTCTCTCTCTCTCTCTTCTAAGCCCGTCTGTCTTTTAGGTTAACGTAGTGTATATAATGACATTAATGCTAGTATTTGTATCTAGGTCATTAAGCAGTGTGCCTATCAAGGTCGTCTAAGAAATACAGTACCAGTTTTATTTTTAGAAACGCGTGTATGATGCTGTAGGATTTTATTATCGTACGTGGAAGCGTTACAGTTATGCAGACGAAGTAGAAAAAGGGGATCTCTGGTTCAGCCATTATGGCGCTCTACAACGCAGGTGTACGCTATTGGGAAAGCACTGTCTTTTACCATTCTTCGTTCTTTCTATTGAATTACTTCGTTAGGCTTTACATTTATTTTCCAATTTATATATGTGAATTAGAATTTTTCACCACAATTCTCCCCACTTAAAACAGACATTATATGTCAGTCTCTAATTCTATATACACCTAGATAAATTTCTATCTATGCCTGGTGATTATTCTGATTTTCATCGCACAGATGGCGGCTTAGAAAATCGGCATCAACATTTCGCTGATTTCATTTTTTTTTTCATGGATTTATGCAGGTGGGTCAATTCAAAGTAAGCACTACTGACGAAGGTTGCCTCAGACCTCTGCAATCCAGGAATCCATTTCAGATATGTTACTGAACAGCTGCAAGGGTTACTGCTTGTCTTAATGCTGCTTAGCAATCAATATTCACCATTTCTCTTCTCTGAGTCTGTTCAACGACATGTCCCGAGAATATTAGATGTTCCTCAAATTGTACGTTATGAGGAGTTGATCTACATGGTGATATCTGAGTTGTGTAGGGGATCCAATAATTTCCTGATCAGCCTGAATAAACACTCGGACTATCCTCAATTCAAAAAGGCAACAATGGAGACACTCTGCTCCTCCGAAATGTTCACAGCCAACAATTGGTCTGATCTCAGGCTTGATTGAATGTGGAAACACCCTTCTAATAATATTCTTATAATAGGCCGACAATTTGGTGAATTAAGATAATATGTGGGGAAATGAGTTTCTGCATCAGAAATCAATTCGCCCTTAGCTTTGCTATAATATGTGTGGGTGATCTCCATCCAGGGTCCGATCAATACTTCCCCTTGGACGGTGTAGGGTCGGGTGACTACCAATGTCACCAGTGCCCTTTTCATGCTAAATTAATAGCCATATTGTGAACCGCTGTGAGCATTTTCCGAATCGCTCACTCGTCCACTCCCCACTTTTCTTATGTTAACCTTTTGTATCGGGTTCAAATCTGGCGGATTATCTTCAATATTAATTTCAGCCAGTTCCCTAACTGCGGCTTCAAACTGTGCCTGGGTTGACTGGTCTGAGTTTCTATTTTCTCTGGATGCCCTTCTCAGAGTTGCGAATCTAAATATTTTTGGTGAAAATTGTTGGTGGGAAGGTGGATACCTATCCTCTATGTCAACCTTATTATTTTTATTTTCCTTGTTATTTTTAGGCCCATATGTTTCAGAATGCTTGGCTGGCATCTGATTATGATTTTACCAACTTGGGGACTGTACCTTGCTACATGTTTCACAGGCCCCCACAAATTGTGCAATATCAGCAGCTACTTGGGGCCAGTAATATTTTTCAGATGTCCTTTTACGTGTGGTTCCATTCCTCTGGTGTCCACCATCAGGTACAACATGAGCTTGTGCCATCACTTTTTCCCTGTAGGGAGTTGGCAATACCAACTGTCCCTGTTCTTTGGATCCTGCTCTAGCTTTCCTGAAGAGCAGTCCCTCCTTTAAATAGAATTGCCCTTTCTTAGGGTGTGTATGGCTTGTTGACAATTTGCCAAAGCAAGGTTTTAGTGATTTGTCCTTTGCCTGGGCCTTTCTCATCTGTTTATGTGAATAATTTAGTGGTAATATTTCCTCCCTACTAGGGGTCGACCTGACCTGGAGCGTGGCCATTACCACAGGTTTTATAGGGCTCCCTAGAAACACATATTTACTTCCTAACACCAGCGGGTAATTAGGGTCGTCACACAAGGCTGCTCTAATCACTCCTTCCATGTACCTAGTCTTGACATTTATCTCGGCTACGGGAAGTGTCATGGTGGATATTCCCTTTACGGCCCCTTGTATCTCCACTTTCTCTGTGGTATACTGTTCAGGGTGCACTAAGTTTGCACTCACAACTGAGTCATATTCTAAACCTGAATCGTAAAGGCACCTAACCTTGGCACCATTACATGTCACTTCTTCACAGATGGGGGGATGTTGAAGATTTATATGATTCTCTGTCAGTTTCTTCTTCCCCTTGTCCACTGTTATCATGCATGCCGTGTGATATGGAGGAACTTTCCTACCACATTCACTAGTATTATGATTATGCATCCTGCATATTTGACAATATTTTCCTTCCTGTCTGAAGGGTTTCCTGTCATCATATTTCCTTTCATTGAATTGTGGGGTTTTATTTTTATTATCATAACGTGGTCTATCAAACTGATGCTTACCTTTGTTCTGATCTCTATGATCAAACTCGTTAAAGTTTTGTGGTGCCTTAAAATTGTCTACCTGCCTCTTCTTATTACCAGTTACCTCTGCTTGAGCTGCCTGATATCTTTCAGCAACATTTAGTAACTCACCCAGCTTCTCTGCACCTTGTTCCATGAGAAACTTTCTCAGGTCTGGAGCCATGGACTCTCTTAGTTGTTCTATAAGGATCATTTCCTTAAGATCTTGAGTTTTCCCCAGAGCCGTCCATTTCTCCAAGTATGTCTCTAACCGTGCAGAGAACTGGTGATATGTTTCACCTGACAGTAGTTTAGCATTCCTAAATTTTTTTCTATAAAATTCTCCATTCTTTTCATATCTTAACAAAAGAGCCTGCTTTAACATGTCATAATTGTTTTGATCATCTCTGCTCATTTTGGCAAAAACATCATAAGCTGTACCACGAAGCCCTTGAGATAACTTTAAGCTCCACCTTTCTCTCTCTAACCCATACGTGGTAGCTAACAGTTCATATCTATTTAGATAGCTCTCGATATCATCGTCTTTCTCAACAAAATGATCTAAATTAAAACTCATAGCTGAGGTTGAGGCTCCCTGACTAGCAGTGGCATCGGAGGTAAAGGGACTGGCACCATTTTCAGGAGCATGGCCTTGAAGTTCCAACTCCCTTAGTCGTAACTCGTGCTCCCTTTGTAATCTCTTATCTTCTGCTTCCCTCTCTGCAGCCAATCGCTTGTCTTCCCTTTCAGCAGCCAATCTCTTTTCTTCTCTTTCTGTCTCCAATTGTAACTTCTTAGCCTCAGCCTCCAATTGTAACTTCTTAGCCTCAGCCTCTAACTTTCTTTCAGCCTCTTTTTCTAATCTTTTTTCTTCACGTCCAATAAATTTGTCATATTCAGTAGTGACATAAGCAATCATACTTTGCCCCTCCATTCCCAACTCTTTAGCAGCCTGCATAGCAGCAGATCGAAATTTTGCCAGGTCTGCCATTTTCTAACAGGCAAAAGTATACAATGTTTAACTAAACACTTCAATCTATGACTAATTAAACTAAGGACAACCACAAGCACTGAGAGCTCAACCTTATTTATTTTCCACCCAAGAATATCTTTTTAATTTTTATAATTCCCAGAAGTGAATTACCCCCAATATATGTAATAGGAGAAGATTCAAAATCCCGGACAGGACCCCAATATATATGGTAAGTTGAGATTATAAAAATAGTTATAGGGGACTTAATGTACTGACTGAGATCAGCTGTGAAGGTATCTGTATCTAATGAGTGTGGTGTGTTACATATGACCTTACTTTGCTACCACATTTAGACCTCAATCAGACTTATTCTGGAATATTGTGATGACTACGTTGAATGTCTAGGGTTATGATAGTGATGAAGTGTAAGTTCACAACAACCAACAGACAGATAAACACTTTAATTAAGATCCACAACACTTTGCAACACTATGACAAGCACATACATATAACACTCTAGAAGACTAGCTTAAGTAAGTCAAGTGTTAACTTTTAAATTATGTATTAGTTTCTTTCAATAATAGATATCCTGATCCAACTACAGAGTGAATCAGGAATCACAATCAAATGTATACACAATGTTTATGTACAAAATTTATACAAAGGATCTTTGTCCTGACATATAATATTATTACAAAATGTGTGTAGTGTTGTGATGTAGTATTATGAGGTAATACTGGCTTTTGAAGCTAGGTTGTTGTTTGTCATCACGACTTCATGTGTTTGTTACTGGTGGAAATAATATTGAAGGGATCACAGTTTCCTTTTATTTGTACAACAATAACTGTCCCTCTTGATTTAGTATTATAGTCACTTTTAAGGTGGGTTATACAAGGGTGAGCTGCTCTGGCTGACAAAGTCTTAACTCATATGTCGGCGGCAGGAAAACTGTCTCCTCTGCTCGCTTGCTTCTCAGTTATCTTGAAATACACCACTGGTCGATATCTTAGACAAGGAGTCGCTGCCAGCCCTCTGGATCCAGCAAAACTCAGACCAGGTGCTGCTCTAATACTTCAGTACCACGGTCCCTGAAATAAGAAGGTTGTACCTCCTTCTTCAGAACTAATATATAATATATTTCCACATTGAAGTACAGGACATTACAAACACAGAGTTCAGCGCTGTAGGCCAACTGCTAGCTTCTCATGTGACAATATACACCAGTATTCCTCTCCCTAATGGTTACAACGCCTCTGCAATTCCAGCGTTAATTCCTTCTATACAATAGAATAGGTGTCATGTTACTAATTGGCAATCCCATATATGCCTATGCAGTTATACTTCTCTCTGACAAGCTTTTACATGGTGGAGCAATATCTAGGCTTTGCCTTCTGTTTGCTACTGAACCACACACATACAGACACAATTTATCATTCCATATTAAATTTTCATATAATATATATAGTTCGATATAGTCAAATAGAAGCGTCAGTTCAGGGCCAGTTTTGAAAATAAATTTTGTGAGAAGCAAGTGCGTTGAGATCAAGCTAATATTTTTCTAATAAAAGCCTGGGATAAGGCAGATCAAAATTGTGCCAGAATTCATTGCCAGTCAACGTTACTTGTGTATATTTCCTTGAATTGTGGTAAGCTATCTTATCCCAGGCTTTTATTAGAAAAATATTAGCTTGATCTCAACGCACTTGCTTCTTACAAAATTTATTTTCAAAACTGGCCCTGAACTGACGCTTCTATTTGACTATATCGAACGTTCTAACCAATGAGACCATGTTTACAAGAGCCTTTGAAAAAATTGTACCCATCCTACACGTAGCCATTAACAACAATAATAGTATTTGCAGTTCGACTAATAAGGTTTCGCCTTACATTTTACTACAGCCAATCAAATCGTATCTAACTTGTTGGCCTCATTTCCCCCAAAGCAGTGTTTTTCAAACATGCCATTACAAGCAAATATGATCTTGTGCTGTCAGACAACTCCACTATAGTATTTTGGCTATAATTTGTTAATTACTAAACTATTTACGTAACACATAACATATTCTTTGTCAGCAAGTCCTAAGGCACAAGAATATATAAGTTTAATGGGGCTAAGTGGCTTCGTTCAAAATATGTATTATTCTAAGATAGTCGTGTATTTGTTTTTTACCACCCGTTCACTTCTATACCAAGGGATGTCTTCTGTACTGTCAGACTAATGTCAGGAGCTTAGACATAGATCAGTAGAATGTCAGGTTTCCCAATAAGAGCTTAAACCTGTTTTCAAAACCTAACCTCGTATCGTTAGTGTTTTTATTTACTGTTTATTTGAAAAATCAGGTCTTCATGCCTTTCGCGTTCACTTTTTAATCGCGAGACGAGTTGGTACAATTGCATGCGTTCCTCTGTGCATCTCTCTCTCTCTCTTCTAAGCCCGCCTGTCTTTTATGTTAACGTAGTGTATATAATGACATTAATGCTAGTATTTGTATCTAGGTCATTAAGCAGTGTGCCTATCAAGGTCGTCTAAGAAATACAGTACCAGTTTTATTTTTAGAAACGCGTGTATGATGCTGTAGGCTTTTATTATCGTACGTGGAAGCGTTACAGTTATGCAGACGAAGTAGAAAAAGGGGATCTCTGGTTCAGCCATTATGGCGCTCTACAACGCAGGTGTACGCTATTGGGAAAGCACTGTCTTTTACCATTCTTCTTTCTTTCTATTGTATTACTTCGTTAGGCTTTACATTTATTTTCCAATTTATATATGTGGATTAGAATGTTTCACTACACACACACACATATATATATATATATATATATATATATATATATATATATATATATATATATATATATATATATATATATATATATATATATATATATATATATATATATATATTCATTCATAAACCTCCACTCCCAAAGGAGCATAGGCCTTCAACAAACACATGCCAAGTCCTCCTGTCCCGTGCCATCATCTCAAGTTCTTTCCATGTTCTCCTCATCATTTTCACCTCTGTTTCCAACTCTCTTCTCCATGTACTTCTTGGTCTTCCTCTGCCTCTCTTGCCCTGGGGGTTCCAGAACAAGGACTGCCTTGTAATGCTATCAACAGGTTTCCTCAGTGTGTGTCCTATCCATCGCCATCGTCTTCTTCTCATCTCTTGTTCCACTGGCACTTGTCTAGTTCTTGTCATCAGTTCCACGTTGGTAACCTTGTCATACCATTTTAATCCCTCTATTCTACGCAAGCACCCATTTATGAAAGTCTGTAGCTTTTTGGTTGTTGTCTTTGTTGTTCTCCATGTCTCAGAGCCATACAATAGGACTGACTTCACATTTGAATTGAAGATTCTTATTTTCGTGTTGGATCCGATTTCTCTTGATCTATATATATATATATATATATATATATATATATATATATATATATATATATATATATATATATATATATATATATATATATATATATATATATATATATATAATGATAATAATAATAATAGCCCCTTCAGTCATAACTGACTATGGGAATGCGGCCCTGAGGTGACAGCCCTCAGCTGCTTATTTTCCTGATGCTTATTTTCGGCGCTATATATATATATATATATATATATATATATATATATATATATATATATATACATATATATATATATATATATATATATATATATATATATATATATATATATATATATATATATATATATGTATGTATATATATATATATATATATATATATATATATATATATATATATATATATATATATATATATATATATATATATATATAATTAATTAATTAGTTATAGCTTATCATAGTTATCCGATATTTCAGCTGCCTAGATTATAATCTTAATATAAGTCGTCCACGAAGCAGTTGTTAGCTGTTCCTGATAAAAGTTGACGATAATGATGGAGGTTACAAAATGTATTATCTTCGAACATTTTTTTAATGAAAGAAACGAGCCTCACTCGTAATTTTTTATGTGACGTCTTTAAAACTCTCAGTTCCCTTTATCGTCACACTGCGTCACAAAATTTTTTAACCTCCCCCCTTTTCCCCATCTCTTTCTCTCTCTCTCTTTCTCTCTCTATCGATTTACTACTGTATGGGTGTTTTGAATTTGTTTGTTCGTTTTTTTTAATTACTTTCTTTATTGTTTTAATAAAAACATACTTAATTTTGATTAGTATTGGATACTGTAAATGACCTTTATAATGTTGCATGCCTTTAAATTAATGCTTAAAGTAACATGTGGAGATGAAAGGATACAGTATGCAAGATAAGTGAGAGTGAAAGGGTAGAACGTAAGACGGGCCTGCGCGTCCAATTCCTAACCCTTTGAAAATAAAGTTCGTTCGTTCGTTCGTTCTCTCTCTCTCTCTCTCTCTCTCTCTCACTGCGTAACGTCATATGAGGATGATCCCAAAGATATGTCTCTCCACACCTTCAGCTATTCTTACTTCCTTTGCTGTACTAACTTATTTCTGTCTACTATTGCCGTGAAGCGGAACGGGGAAGCTTACGTATTCGTTCTTAGCCAAGGGTGTCGCATTGTCTGAGGTGAGTTCGTGTTGTAGGATTTCTGCAATAGTGTCTAACCCTCTGCCCTTACATGAGCCACAGCTGTAGCTAGCACCCCCCCCCCCCCGCTGGACGCCTGCACCAAATATTCACATACTCCTGCAGCTGTGGTTTCTGTAGCAATGTGTTTTACATATTTGCGATATTTGCGCCTTTCGGCTTGACACATCCGGTTTCAGCATGGCATTTTTGGGACCGAGTTAGCCTTCCCTCTTCGATCCCTACTCTCTCAACCAGACTGCAGTGATGCAGCCTGTTTCCAGGACCACCACTTGGAGGTGGAGTAGGGTCTTGGCAGCTCTGGTTCGCTGACCCTGACGCAAGCAGTCTAGCTATGGGTCGCTGACAGCATTTATCTCTGTTGCTGCGTCTTCGGTACGACATACCTGAGTGTGCAGTACGTCTATTCTTGCTTTGTCTCTTCAAAGACACCCCACCCTTCCCTCCCGAAAACTACACATGATAATTGCCAATAGAGTACCAACGATTCTTCTGTGAAAAACGAAGAATGAATAACAGCTGAGCCACGTGAGTAGTAAATAATTAAAGTTAAATTAATAGGCACTCGTTTGGACACAAAGGATGACACCAGACAATTGACAAGAAATATAAATGATAGGCTTATAGGGAATCGAACCTAAGGCCATCCAAACTGTGTCATCGCCTTGCTGTGAAAGTGAATCATGAAAGGACACACGGCCAATTAGCTCGTTATTGTCAAACTTTTGATCAACAATAACACAATGTATGAACACTGTATTATAGCAATGGTAATCAGCCAGGATGCGCAGGACACATTGGGGTGCATCATTTTTTTTTGTCAAAGGGTTCGTTATATTAGTAGAGTGCATAGAAGGGTGCATGTCATAAATATTGTGCATAGGGGTGCGATGCACAAATAAATGTTTTAAAAGTATTACACTTCATAATTCTCGTAACCCTCAATCAATTCAGTCCTATCTTTTCCCACCAAAGTTGCAATCTTTTTCGTGGCGCATTTTTTGGAATCGGAACTAAATTGTGCACCTGTTGAAACAATGCGCATTTTGGTCCCATCTTTATAATAGCGGATGTTTGATTTTGGAAGCGATTTTTAAAAATTGTCCCCATTTATAATTCAGACGAGTATGAACAAGTATGTTATATATTTTTTAGGGGTCGGGGTGGCTAAGATGTAAGGCATCCGCCTTGAATTATAGAGGTACCGGGTTCGATTCCCAGTCTTATTCTTCTTTTCTTGAGACTGATGTTCAGACCCACCTGCTGGCTAAACTTATTTAGTCTATCTGTTTTTTTCCTGGATGTGTTGATGTGAATGTGCGCGTAGCGCAATGTCACCTGAGTATTCCAGATCTTCCAGTGTAGAAAAGGTTGTTCATCTAATTCCTCTTGGACTGCCTTCCGCTGTCTGGCGCATCACCCAGTCTATGACTCTGTTCCCTGTAGAGGGATTTGTAATTTATGGGAATTTTATTTTCAGAACCAGTGGTCCTAATGATGTCACATCTGGTCCCAAACTAGGAGGAAGAAGTGTGTGGCATACTGTGCATAATTTTTACATTTTTACAAGGGCAGCGGCCGTATGGCCTACTTTTTACGATTTCCGACTGCTAAGGAATTTTTAACGTGCGCTACTTGCACACGGGACTTTCTATTTTTTTCGGCTTTATCCGATTCGATCTCACTACTCAGGAGATCTCACTACTCAGGAGATCTCACTACTCAGGAGATCAGGGGGGAGTATGACTTCATTAAGAACCACTGGTTTTTAAAACAAAAAATCCATTCATATTCTCTGTACTGAAAGCGAACCCGGTACCTTTAGAATTAGAGGCAGACGCAATAGCTCTTAGCCACTCTAACCTCAGTGCATTTGACAACAACAATGAAACATTTTAAGACTCACTTTTATTTTAGTGCATTTGATACCATCAACAAGTGGTTGTTAAAATGTTTATGTATTTTTAATTATCTTTACTTGTGTGTTTTTTTTTTTTTTTTTGCTTCAATTCAGGCAGATAACATGTCTGCCATTAAACGGTTAGAGTTATTTTAAAAGAGAGTTAAAAGACTGTTTCATCTGCCTCTTTATTCTAACAGGGATGTGTGAATGCTGCAGCGTAAGAGTGACTTTGTAAGCTGCTACAACAGTCCTTGACGTGGAATTAAACAGAAGCTAAACTACTTGCATACGCCACTGAGCTTCTTAGAAGGAATAGAAGCACTTTTAACACACAAAACTAAGTCGGATAATACATATGATTAAGTCGGTCAAGGTTTTCTTTAAGGACGTCTGGTGCAACTGAATAGATAAATTGATATTATCACTCGCGTTCTTTTATAAAAGAGTCTTCGTTCTTGTATTCATTTCCTTTCACTTCCTTGTTTAGCACGTGGCTTTAACTAGTCCCTGGCATGTCCTACTGTCTCGCGACACCCGTTTAAGGCCTGTGCCTATTTCCTTTTATTTTTATTATGTCTGTCTCCAGTTCTCTTCTCCGTGTATGCTTTAATCGCCTTTTATTTCTCTTGCTTGGGGTTTCTAGAAAATCAAATGGGATCGGAATGGCGAAGAGGTATGGCGTTCGCCTTTAATTTTAAAGCTACCGGGTTCGGTTCCCCCATTACAGGAAATATATTTTATGGAAATGCTTTTCAGAAGCAGTGGGTCATAATAAAGCCATACACCCCCCCCCCTCCCCCGCCGGTCTCTTAGGTAGTGAGATGCCTTACCTTCTCAGATAAAGGCGGAAAAATAGGAAGTCCCGTGTGCAAGTTGAGCACGTTAAAAATCCCACGGCAGTTGGAAATCGTAAAGAGTAGGTCATAAGGCCACTGCCCTGGCAAAATTTAAAAATTAGAAACCTACTCACCACAAAAATATTTATAGAATGTGTGATTCCTATATACACACACATTGGAATTCTCGCCGGTGCTACGGAATTCGTGCACTGTGCTGAGATCCTCCTTGTGTGATCTAAGGGAGGAGATCGGTGCACTGATGGAGCTGTCCGTGTGCAATGAATATAGTCCTTAAAAGCAAACAAAACCAAACTAAACAAATGGGATTTATTTGTGAATGGAGTTCGTTGCATTTGCAGTAACTTAGCCAATTTAATTGGTCAAGTCGTTACAACCTTGTTTCGGAAACAAAAAAACCATGGTGATATCCCGAGAGGAAAGAAGGCATCAGATTAAGCTGAGAGAACAGGTCCTGGAACTGGTCAACCACTTTAAATAACATCTGAGCTGTCATAGACCGGAAGGGAGGCATCAAAGAAGAGTTGGGCACTCGAAAAGCAGCAGCTGGGAGACTTTCTCAAGCCATAAATCGAGGATTCCTCAGCAAGAGAGAGGTTGGTAAGAAAAACGACAATGGCTGTATAACGCTCCACCTATGTCCCAGTCTTGACATATGGATGCGAGTCATGGGCAATGACTACAACCCACAAAAGCCAGATCCAAACCTCAGAAATGAGGTGTCTCAGGAAGGTGGTTGAAGTAACAAGAAGAGACATGGTCCGCAACCAGATGATATGCCAAGGCCTAAAAACCCAACCCCAGCAGACCCAAGTAGAACAGTCCCAACTAAGATGGTTTCGCCATGTCTGCAGTATGGGATTAGATTGGCTACCACGACAAGCATGGGAAACTAAGAGCCAGGGATATAGACCTCCAGGACGACCCAGAGTCCGCTGGGAGGACAACATTCAAATCTTTGAAGGACCGAGGACTAGAATGGAACCAGGCCTGGAGGAAGACAGCCGATAGGATAGTTTGGCGCTCTTTCGTCCAAAACTATACACCTAACTGTAGAAGAGGAACGACTAAGTAAGTAAGTACTTTTACAAAACATGTTGTGATAAAGCGGATTTCACTTAATTAGTCAAATGTTAGTTAATTGGCTTTTTTCCCCACTTCTTCCCATGCGATTTTTTGACGTGTTGCTCCGTAGCTTCATAAGCAATGCATCCAGATCAATGACAACAGGAGAATTAGTCGGCATGCAGCAGAAAAAGCACAATATATATATATATATATATATATATATATATATATATATATATATATATATATATATATATATATATATATATATATATATATTTCATGTTTTGGCGGGTGACTTACTCTTGAAGTAAAAATGCTTTGAAAATACACGTAAAAATAACCACTGAAATAACTTGCTTTTTTATGTTTGGTTTTTTTCTCCTTGATGCAGTGAAGCGTAGTGGGGAGCTGAAGTTTTAGTTCTTGAGCAAAGTGTGTTGCATTGGCTGCTGTAAGCCGATGTTGTTGTATGAGTTATGTGATGCTGTCTGGCTAGTGCCCTCGTGTCTCTCTTGCACACGTCTTTGAACCTTGGCTGCGGCCGCCCAACTGAACTTTTGCCGTCTGCCAGTTGTCCATAAAATATATCTTTCGGGATGCGACCATCTTCAATGCGGCGGACATGGCCAAGCCAGCGTAGTCTGCGCTGTCTAAGCAGTGTATACATAATTTGAAGGCTAGCACATGACAGCATCTCGAGATTTGTCACTTTACCCTTCCACGAAATACCAAGGATGTGGCGTAGACACCGTAGATGGAAGGTATTGAGCCTTCTTTCTTGCTTAGCATAAATTGGCCATGTCTCGCTGCCTTATAGAAGTGTGCTGGTGACACAGGCGTTATATACCGCAGCTTTGGTCTTCGTTGTGAGTTTTGAGTTTCCCCAAACACGCGTTGTGAGGCGAGCAAAGGTAGCTGCAGATTTTTTATTTGTGTCTTAACTTCTGGTTATCGGAGATTTAATAATAACACAGCTAAAATGATGTGTCTTTTCAAACTATCTCTATCTAACTTGCCCAGGGCAACACACAAACATCCTTCATTCTATAAACGTGGTCATTTATCAGCGTCTTGCAGATTGGTCTTTCCTGTGTCATAAAACTAGATCTTCTGTTCTTGTAGGCGCGCAGCGCTAATGTATCGGGCCCCATTCTCACCTAATGGACAAACTATTTAATGTTCTGTCTCTCTATACAGCTTTAAATCGTCAATTTTCTTACCTTAGTTTTCTTAGTAAATATTAACACAGGCTTACCTCGATTTATGCGCGGGGTTCGTTCTGCGAAAACATCACATAACCTGAAATCGCCAATATCGAATGCATAAATTTAGAGAAAAGGGGTTACATTCTAAAACGTAGAAAATATTAGGCCACAAATGAAACTTCTTCTTCTGGGATCATTAGCCCCTGGCTGACAAAGCAGTCAGTAGCCATTACGCCTAGCGGTGTCTTGTAGGGCAGCAATAAAGTGTACACATTTTGCTCGGTCGGTGGCCATCGTAATGGAACTTATGTACATTAAATTTATTAATACATCAGAAATAAATACAAGCATAAAAAGAAAGATTATTTTATGCATTCTGAACATTACTTAGTGTTAAAAATTGGATAGAATTTGTTAAACTCAGATGCTACCTCATCCTGATGCAAGCATAACTTTCGAAGAGGCAAAGAGTTTTATCAGAACCAGATATAGAAACAAATGGGATGCAGAGCACCCAGGACATCACAAAATTATGAATATTACTAGCTCAGCAGAAGAGAACAAGTGATAATCTTCTGACTCCACAACAGGTTGGGATAGCATCTATTCAACAAGCTAAAGTTAACACCTACCGATGTGGCCCTGATAAAGGACTGCTAAACATCTGCTTCAAAGCTGCCCAACTTATGAGCAACAGAGAAAGCACAAATGGCGTCACCAGTACCATTCCTGGAAAAGCTCAATAGATATACAAATAGCCTCAAACTGACCACTGCTTGCTTTCAAAATATTCAAGCAGACGTCTGAGAGTGTACGAAGAAGAAGAATAAGTAGATGGTGATGTAGGATAAAGAGAGAGGGATAGTACCTCACGGTGAGAGACAGCCATGTCCTTTTTAGGATAGTCAGGATCCTATTTGGTTCTCCTCTCTTTGTCAAGCTCATGTATGGCTCCTAGAATACCGCTTGTGTACGGCGGTGGCCACACCCCGGGCAACAGTCTTGGCTGACTGGCTAAACTACATGGGTGGAGTAGGAGCAATCTTACTCAAGGGAATGTCCATCCCTAGTACACAAAGACTGAGACGGTGAGTGAGGCGGAGGAATCTGAGAAGATCAACGGCTCGCAAAGCGAAACAGCAAAGTGTGTGGCGCACTAGAGGCATGTCGGACATAGAAAAAGACAATGGCTAGCCACCGTGGAAGAGATTGGGGCCTTACCACGTACTTCCTACAGAAAGTAATGGAATCACAACAACAAGATAAGAACCGATATGTAGAGAACTCTCTGTCCCCTGGGGAAGAATCTACTGTACAAATTAACAGGGAAGAGGCAACTCCTCTAATGATTAAGGAAGTACATAATGACGAGTGTTCCTTAAATTCTGTTGAAAGGGAGCATTCTGAGAAAGACCACCTAAAAACTAGTAGGAGAAGCCTAAAAATAGGAACATGGAATGTTAGAACTTTAAACGGAGAAGGAAAGCTGGACAATCTTATATTAGAGGCAACCGACATGAAACTCGATATACTGGGAGTTGCAGAGGCAAGACTTTTGGATACAGGCTACATAACAAGAGACCAGTACACGCTTATACACTCAGGAGGAGAAAAACACGAAAGAGGGGTAGGAATGTTGATAAAGAAGGAGTTAGAAAAATACGTATGTGGATACTGGACACACAATGACAGAATGATGTTACTAAAGATGAGACCAAAGCCATTCGACATATCAATCTTACAAACTTATGCACCAACTAAAGATTACAGCGAGGAAGAAATAGAAGAATACTATGAAGAGCTACAACACACACTTAAACCAGTCAAATCTACAGATGTGTTGATAGTAATGGGTGATATGAATGCAAAAGTAGGAAAAGGAAAATACAAGAAAATAGTAGGACAGTATGGATTAGGGACAAGAAATGATAGAGGAGACAGACTTATCCAGTTCTGTGAAGAAAACCAGCTGGTCATATGTAACACCTTTTTTGAACATCACCCAAGGAAATTATACACATGGAAAAGCCCAGGAGATGTAACACGTAATCAAATCGACTATATCATGATAAAACATAGATTTAAGAACAGTGTCACAAGTGCAAAGACACATCCTGGCGCCGACATAAATTCAGATCACAATCCAGTTGTCATCAAAGTAAATATAAAGCTGAAAAGAGCAGGAAACAGAAGACAGGAGGAACCCCAGATAGAAATATCAGCGCTGAAACAACCAGATATAAAACAGAAATATTTAATCGAAGTCAAAAATAAATACCAACAGTTATTGACAGAAAGCATGGAGCAGTATAGAAGAGAAAACCCAGAAGAAAAAGCAACCGCAAAATGGGAATGCTTAAAAACAAGCATACAATCAGCAAATGCAAATTTACCTAAAAAGGAGTCTAAGAAAAATCAAATTTGGATGACAGATGACATCTTGAATAAAATGGCAGAAAGAAAGAAAGCAAAAAATACTCCAGAATATAAAAACAATAGACAATGACATACGTACTATGTGTAGAGAAGCAAAAGAACGGTGGATAGAAACAAAATGTAAGGAAATAGAAGACTTGGAAGCGAAGCACATGACAAGAGATATGCATGAAGAAATAAAGAAATTATCAAATCGGTCGCGGTTTGCACAAGGAGGAAGCTGTATCAAGAACAAAAATGGTGTAATATTACTTGATGAGAAAGACATATCAAACAGATGGGCAGAATACGTAAAAGAACTATTCGAGGACAACAGAGGTAAAAAACCATCACCAGATTCTAATGAAGGCCCACACATTCTCAGATCAGAAGTAGAGAATGCCATTCATATGATACAAAAAGGAAGATCAGCAGGCATGGATAACATAAACATTGAAATGATAGAAGCTCTGGAGAGCTTTGGTATAGATACAATCACAGAAATATGCAATGATATATACAATACAGGATATTTACCACACGACATGAAGACATCAGTTTTTATAACATTGCCCAAAAAACCAAATGCAACAGAATGTTCAGACTTCAGAACAATCAGCCTGATGAGTCATGCAATTAAGATACTGCTCAAAATCATACAGGAAAGAATAAAAAGTAAAGTAGACAGCGAAATCCAAGAAGAACAGTTTGGTTTTAGACGGAACAGTGGAACAAGAGAGGCAATATTTTGCCTAAGAAGATTAGCAGAAAAATATACAGAGGTCCAAAAAAGTATGTATATGTGCTTCATTGACTATAAGAAGGCTTTTGACAGAATCCATCATGAGAAAATAATTGAATGCCTCAAAGACATAGGTATTGATGGAAAAGATATAAGAATACTCAGTAACCTTTATTGGGAGCAAACTGCCACAGTAAGATCGGGAAGGAATTATTCACCATACATAGACATAAAAAGAGGTGTCAGACAAGGTTGTGTGCTGTCCCCCTGCCTATTTAATTTATACACCGAAAAAATTTTCAAACAGATACAGGAAATACCAGGACTGAACATCAGTGGAAGATCAATAAACAACCTTAGATATGCAGATGATACCGTGTTGTTAGCTGAAAGCGAACAGGAGTTACAAGAACTAGTGAAGCAAGTGAACAGTATAAGTCATGAATATGGACTCGACATTAATATTGAGAAAACTAAAACTATGATAATTAGCAAAACAGATGATAAACCCACATTAAAGATAAGCGTAAATGGGAAAATCCTGGAACAAGTCAAGAGCTACGTATATCTTGGTCATATAATAACAGAAGATGGCAGATGTGAAACAGAAATCAAGAAGAGAATAGGAATGGCCAAAGCTACATTCAACAACATGAAACATATACTGACATCCAAACAGTTATCTCATAAATTAAAACTGAGAATCATAAAGTGTTATATATATATTCTGCATTTCTGTATGGTGCAGAAACATGGACGATGAATAAGCATTTGGAAGAAAGAATTGAGGCTCTTGAAATGTGGATATATAGAAGAATGGGGCGTATCTCATGGAAAGAGATGAAAACAAATAAGGAGGTCCTAGAAAATCTAGGTATGAAAAGAGAACTAATGAGAGAGGTCAAAGTTCGGCAGCTAAAATACTTTGGCCACATAAAAAGGCATAACACCTTGCAGAAGACCATAACAGAAGGGAGAGTTGAAGGTAAACGTGCAAGGGGAAGACAGCGCTATAAGTGGGAAGATAACATCAAGAGATGGACGGGAAAGAGTCTATCAGAGTGTACCACCAAGACAAGAGACAGAAGACGTTGGAGATCCATTACAGCCAACCTCCGTTGTGGAGATGGCAACTGATGATGATGATGATGATGTCAAAATCGTGTCAATACGACGAAAGCTCGAACGAACGAATGAACAAAATCTTTAGTTCATCGGGGTAAAGAAATAGGCATTATTGCCTTGACACATTTCTGTCCTGCAATAATACAATTCTCAAAGTGTTTTTTAAATTAAAACATTCTTAACTTCAGTGATAAGCAATCAATATTTTCATTGCGTTTATTAATTAAGCAAATACAAGTACATTCACAAGCGGTGCATTCAACGGGATGATAAGTTATGAATCCAATCCACACAATACAATGCTCATTGAGAGGTCAAATAGTATCAGCGGGACTGTGTTGCCACTTCTGAATATCATAATTCAGAAATATGAACTCACTAATTTCCACACCTAGAGCTGTGTTTAAAACAGAAGACTTCTTGATCTAGTTGTTTTAAAAACACACACACACAAACACACTATAGTTACATTGGCACCCTCCAGCACCCGTCCACTCAAAACATATTCTACTTTATCTCTCTTACTTCAAAACCCTTTCTTTAATGGAGTTATCTCAACATCCAAATCATTACATTGTTTTAGTTCTTAAACAAAACCAGCCAGGTCAATACTGTGTCAATATTTGATTGATTAAAATGTACAAAGTTTCAGCTTTCTACGATGAGGGAAGCATAGACATTTTGAGCGTCAAAGATTTGAAACGCGACTAACATATAAATTTCGGGAGAAGTTAAAAAAGTGGTTAAAAGGATGATTCAGTTTTACTCATACTTTGGACAGAGTGAAAAATTTTATCTATTGCTGCATTGTGTTCATTTTGTAACAGGATTTATTTTTTTCTTCTCCTGCACAGGTTAAGTTCCAGTGATAAAATTAGCTTGTCTTCCCCCATCTACTCCAACAAAGTGATAGAACAGAAACTCAAGTCCACTTCCAAACAAAGTCTTCTTGACCTGTTTAGCTCCACGCTGGATAGGGTCAAGACAAACCGTAAGCGCTTCTCTATAGCGCAGACGTCGTTGATGAAAAAACCTCGACCAAGCGATGGAAACATCATTGGTCATACCACGAGAACACAGAGGAGACAGCGCCGAAAGGATATCAAACGAGATTTTGGCAAGAAAAGCATTAAAGGAGATACTAGAATTGACACAGCCGCATCTATCAGCTCGGATCGCGACGGCTGCAACTGGACATTCGTTTTTGACCCATCTGGGCGGCTATGTTACTGGTGGTCCAGCGTGGTCAGTGTTGCCTTTCTGTACAACTTCTGGATTCTTATATACAGGTTTGCCTTTCAGGAGATCAGTGCTAACAATATCGCCATCTGGTTTACGTTGGATTACACTGCGGATCTTTTGTACATATTGGATATAGCTTTCCACTTTAGGTCGGGATATTTAGAAGACGGCGTCCTACAAACTGACCCGACCAAGCTTCGAATTCATTATATGAATACTACTATGTTCTATATTGATTGTTTGTGCTTGTTACCTATAGATTTTCTATACCTCAGCATCGGTTTCTGTTCTATTCTTCGTTGCTTCCGTCTGGTCAAGGTATATCGTTTCTGGTCTTTCCTAGACCGCACAGAGCGCCACACCAACTACCCCAATGTCATACGGACCGCCACGCTGATTCACTACCTGCTAGCGTTGTTTCATTGGAACGCATGCGTGTATCACATCGTAGCCACCAAAATTGGCCGACTACCTGATAGTTGGACGTTTCCCAAGGATAAAGACACGTTGCTGCAGTATCTCCATGCGCTCTATTGGAGCGTGTTAACCTTGACAACTATAGGAGACCCGCCTTCACCTGCATCTGTCCCGGAGTATTTGTTTGTGATTGTTGAGTTGGTATTCGCCTTGTTGTTGTTCGCCACGGTGCTAGGTCACATCGCCAATATTGTGACCAATGTTAGCGCGGCCAGAAAGGAGTTTCAGGGTAAGTAACTAATGCAATTAGATAGATGCTTTTTGCTGGTCTAACTAGATGTTTATGTGCATGCACTGTTGTCGTTTTCGTGAGCACAACAGTGACTAAAATAGGTATCTTCAACTCAAATATAAAAGCATTCCTATTGTACGGCTCTGAAACATGGGAAACAACAATAACGGCAACCACGAAAATGTACATAATACTTCTAAAAAAAATTAGAGATTAGAAGTTACAAATAAATGTGCTTTTACGTAGAATTGGTGGATTATACGAGCATAGCAACTGATAGAAAGAACCTACACGTACAGGTGGAAATAAAAGGAGAGGATAAAACGCTCGCTTTGGGTAGGGTATACATCGATGCAACAAGCTGGAAAGCATTCAAAGCCAATCTATGACTTAGAATCCCCAGGGTAACGAACGAACGAAATCATTATTTCATCAGGGTAAAAAAAATAGGCATAATTGCCTTTCTATTTTTCTGCCCTGCAATACAATTCTAAATGTTTTCTTACAAATTAAAATTTTAATATTAATAACTTCAATAACAATTAATCATGGTAAGAGATGCAGAAGGAAACAGGAAAAAAAAAAACGTAGAGAAAGGAAAATGTGATACGTATAAAAGGGATTTTAAAAAGTCATGGTTAAACTGGACATGAGAACTTAGCACGACTTAGTGGAATGCATATGCTTCACATTGAAACTGTAAGAT
The DNA here is from genome assembly GCA_024509875.1 of Oreohelix idahoensis. NCBI lineage: Eukaryota > Metazoa > Mollusca > Gastropoda > Stylommatophora > Oreohelicidae > Oreohelix > Oreohelix idahoensis. The sequence continues at coordinate 55,733 of JAMPIV010022794.1, read as the reverse complement.
AATGATGATGATGATGACAGAAGTGATAAGTATTACTATCATCATAAATAAACCTTCTTAATTCTCGTATTCATCCGTTACATTAGTAGTCACATATTTTCCCACCGGAATTGCAATCTTTTTTTCATGGTACATGTTTTTGGGGATGAGAACTAAAATGCGCGCCTTTTGAAATGACGCGCATTTTGTTCGCAGTATACCTCATGCCACCTGATGTTTTTTTTTTAAAGAAATATTCCTGCCTCTGTTACTTTTCAATGGATAAATTTATGGATTTGTCTCTTCTCCCCCCCCCCCCCCACCCCCCATACACACACACACTTACTTACTTAGTCGTTCCCCTTCTACCGTGAGGTGTAGAGGTTTGGAAGAGAGAGAGCCAGACTATCCTTTTGGCTGTCTTCCTCCTGGCCTGGTTCCATTCTAGTCCTCGGTCCTTCAAAGATTGTCTAATGTTGTCCTCCCAGCGGACTCTGGGTCGTCCCGGGGCTCTGGATCCCTGGCTCTTTGTTTCCCATGCTTGTCGTGGTAGCCGATCTTCTCCCATTCTGCAGACAAGGCCATCTTAGTTGGTGTCGTAATTTTTAGAAGATAGGTCTGAGATATTTATGGTCCCGTCCGAGCGGAGGTGATAGTGGTAACTATGTGAGAGTAAGGTGTAAGAAATAGTTTTTCTCACGAGGGTGATAGTGTAAGAGGAAGATCAGTCTCTGGAGTGAGTAGTCTCTCTAATCCAGCCTATCTTTACGACTATATTTTAATCAGACGAACTTTCTCTCCTCATACAAAATACAAGTTACACTGCACCCACATACACACAATTCTGTGACAAATACGCACAAACGTGAAAACAAACTATGGATAACAGATATGGGTAGGGGTTGACCAACACAATAACTTAAAGTTTATTAAGTTTATTATCACTAGAACTTTACAACATCAAGCATATACATCAATAAAGCATGGTTTACAGACAAAATGAAATTAACCCAATATGTCCTCCCCTCTTGTAAAGGAAAAAACAAAACAAAAGAAAAGATCCCAACAGAGGTTAATTAACCCAAAAGATCAAAAGTTAACAATATGTGTATGGAATAGTCAGTAAGGGAAAAAGAGGACAAGTTCCTAATTAACCATCCCGTAAATACTCAGGTTAGTGAGGAAAAAAAAATATTGGTATACTAGTGGTAACAAAAGGAAAAATATGTTTCTCTCTTTCGATTCATTCACTCAGTCATTCTGTGGCCACACTCATATTCGCTTACCCAATAGTTGTCGCAGGTATTCCTTGGAAAAAAAAAACACTAGCAAGTACTATGACCCTACAGTGTTAGATTATTTGCCAAATCTGGCCCCCAGACTATCCTTGGTGCTGACTACTAATGTCAAGGTAGTCGCCGAAGTTGGTGCGTTAATTGCTTTCCTGGATAATCCTGTATCACTGCATTTAGTTGGTTGGAATAAGTAGTATTCGTCGGAACAGTGAATTCTCTTGAGTATACTCCCAGTATAACTACTGTCATAGGTCATGTAAATTGATATATCTATATATTTGGCCACAGCGGGCTGATAAGATTGATATAAACAATCTGGTAATGTTCAGGTCCAGTTAATATTATGTGTATTGTTTCTAGATGGGTCTCTCTCACAGTGACGAAAGTTGACTGCACAGGTCACAAATCACAGATTGAATAGTACAACAATATATCTGGATAGTTTATAAGACCGCTAGTACGTTGGTTTTTGATCGAGCCTAGATTTAGGAAGAAATACAAACACTTTTACCACAATATAAATATCGTAACCTAACACGCGTAAAGGTAAGATCTCTTATCCATTCCGTTATTAAATTAGATTAGAAACCACAAGTGTCTAGCTTATTTTATCGTTTTTTAACACGTGATATAAACCCTAGTCATATATAAAACTACACATAATGAATTAGAAATATATATTCCGTCAGTAGACAGTTGCCTAATGTATCTTCTTCTTTGATCTTTTGCCGCCGACCGTCAAAGCAGTCAGTGGCCATTACGCCTGGTGGCGTCTTGTAGGGCAACAACAAATTGATTCCACTTTGCTTGGTCGGCGGCCATCCTTCGTACAGTGCTCCAACTCTGGTTCATTCTTTGCATCTCAGCCTCCACAGTCCTCCGCCAAGTTGTTTTTGGTCGGCCTCTCTTTCGTTTTCCTTCAGGGGTCCATAGCATAGCTGTTCTTGTGATGGCATCGGGGTCCCTTCTGAGGACATGGCCAACTCAGCTCCAGCGTCTGCCAGCTATGATGGTGTGCATGTCCTCTTGCTTGCTCCGAGTAAGCAGATCTTGGTTGGTGATGATATTCGGCCAAAAGATTCTGAGAATTTTTCTTAGGCATGTTGTGTGAAAAGAGGACAATTTCGACATTTCCTTCTCTGTAACTCTCCAGCTTTCCGCGCCATAGAGAAGCACAGAAAGTACACAGTTCTGATATAATCCTAATTTTGTGCTTGTGCTGTACTGAGAGGACTTCCAGATGTTGTTTAGACTAAAAAAGGCTGTTCTTGCTTTGTTCATTCTGTTGTTGATGTCTTTGCTTGCTCCGCCGTCTGGTGTTACTATGCATCCTAGGTATGTGAAGGCATCTGTCTGTTCCAGTTGCTGATTCCTTACTGATATGGGCTCAGGGCTGCTCACATTGAGCGTCATGACCTCTCTCTTCTTTAGGTTGATGTTCAAGCCCACCTGCTGGCTATACTTATTAAGTCTATCCGTTTTTTCCTGGATGTGTTGATGTGAATGTGCTAGCAGTGCAGTGTCATCTGCATATTCCATTTCTTCAAATGTAGAAAATGTAGTCCATCTTATTCCTTTTGGATTGCCCTCTGTTGTCTGGCGCATCACCCAGTCTATGACTGTTAAAAATAGAGTGGTTGATAAGGGGCATCCCTGTCGTACTCCTGTCTTCACTTCAAAGGTTAGGCTGCTCTGCCCAATGGTACACGTAAAGTTGGCATAAAGGCTTTTTATTATTGACACTATGAAGCCTGGAATTCCATAAGCCCTCAGTATTTTCCATAAACTGTCCCTATGTATACTGTCAAAAGCCTTTTCAAAATCAAAGAAATTAATGTCCAACTGTCTTTGCCATTCTGAGCACTGCTCTATAATGTTCCTGAGGGTAAATATATGATCTACACATCTTCTGTTCTTTCTAAATCCTGCTTGTTCTTTCCTCAGTTTGTGGTCTACTGCTTTTGAGATTCTCTGTATAATTATCCTGCCTAGTATTTTGCTGGGAACTGAGAGAAGAGTTATTCCTCTCCAATTATTGCAGTCTGCAAGATCTCCCTTCTTGGGCAATTTGACAGTTATTCCTTTTCCTCACTCTTTTGGTGTTGTCCCTGTTTTCCAGACTTGTGCAAATAGTGGTTCTCATAGTTCTGCTGCTAGCTGTGGGTCTGTCTTAAATAGCTTTGCATTTAAGTTATCATGACAAGGAGCTTTTCCATTCTTTAACCCTTTGATTGCTGTGATGATTTCTTCTTTTCGTGGGATGTCTGTATTATCATCTAGATCATTTTCAGCTTCAGGAACATTCAATTGTGTCTCTGGTGGTTCCTTATTCAGAGTTTCTCTGAAATGCTCTGCCCATCTATGTTTCCTGTCCCTCTACTGTTGTGATGAGATTTCCTTGCTTATCTCTTACTAATGTAATATTGTTTGCACCTCGTTTTCCACTGATGATTTTAGTTATTTTGTATACTGTGCTTTGTTCATTTCTCAGTGCTGCCTCTTCTGCCTGTCTTGCAAGGTCATCCAGAAATGTCCTTTTGTTAGCACGGGTTTGACGTTTAACTTCCTTGTCCAGCTGACTGTACTGTTCACTATATATTGCCTTTAATCTGGGAGACTTAGCTTCTGTTTTCTTTCTTTTCATTTCTTTTCTCATCGCTATGGTGTTTAGCGTATCTGGTGTTATCCAGTCTTGGCTCTTTCTTTCCTGGAATCCCAAGCATGACTTGCTGCTTTCCTTGTATATTGTTGAAGTGGTGTTGAATCTCTGGTCAACATCATCGGTCTCTGTTCTTTACTGGCTTTTGATAATCTCATATCTTCTCTTTACGTCGACCACGAAAGCTTTTCTGGTGAGGGGATCCTTCAGTTTCGTGATTTTGTATCTTTTCTGTTTGACTGCAACTGGTCCAGCAGCTCTGAGTTTTACTTTCAGTCTTGCTACTACTAGGTGATGATCACTTCCCACATCTGCGCCTCTTCTTACTTTCACGTCTTGTAGTGCATGTCTCCATCTGCCATTGATCATTATGTGATCTATCTGGTTTCTGTCTCGTCCGTTTGGTGATTCCCATGTTAACTTGTGCACTTCCTTGTGTGGAAAAAGTGTTCCTCCAATGACCAGTTTGTTAATACTGCAGAAGCTTATTAATTTGTCCCCATTCTCATTTGCTGTTCCACTGCCGCATATCCCCATTACCCTTTCGTTATAATTATTGTGTGCTCCCACTTTCGCATTTAGGTCTCCCGTTACTATAATGAGATCGTACCTGGGTGCAGTTTCCATTTCCATTTGTACCTGTTGATAGAACTCATCCTTGATCTCTTCATCGCTGTCGTTTGTTGGTGCATAGCATTGTATAATTGTGGTGTTGGTGAATCTCCCTCTGTCTTGTTCTTATCAGTCTGTTGTTGATGGGTTTCCATTCCAGTAAAGACCTTTCCATTCCTTTCTTCAGGATAATGGCTACACCTTCGTTGTGCTGACCATCCTCTCTGCCAGAATAAAGTACTGTTTCCCCTGTAGCTGTTTTTATTCTCCCCCTACCTGTCCATCTGCTCTCGCTTATTCCCAGGATATGTATCTTGTAGTTCCTCATCTCTGCTGTGATTTGTCTCAGCTTTCCTGCCTCATTCATAGTTCTGACGTTCCAAAAACCAATTCTGGTTTCGTGTTTTGCGGTCGGGGCATCCGTTTTTATGCCAGTGGCTTCCTTTCGGCTTTCACCACTGTCAGTCATACAAGCCTGAGACTCCGGATGTCCGTCCCGCAGCAAAGTTTTTCCATTTATTGTTGTTTCCGTAACGTTCGATTTTTTTACATAGACAGGGGTGTCGGCCCTGTGCTAAAACCCCTAACCTGGAGGACCAGAGTACCAGCTTTTGTCTGACCCCTACCCACGCAGACCAGTCCAGCTTGGTTGAACCTACCAGGAGTAAATCTCCCACTGGCATAGCTCTGGGGATTGTCAGGGTACACAAGCTGTCATACCGCTACAAGGTATAGGTACCATTGATGGCAGTGCCTAATGTATGTACTAGTCAATTAAAGCATCTCTTTCTTGGGAATCGTGAGTAATTAAATTTAAGTTACAGCTGAAAAAATTAGGTATCTGTTATTTAATACGCTATTCAATTAACACAAGAAAATCCCAGTGAAATCTAATGAAGAACTTTAACACGTTAAATCACTTAAATGCTAGTATATATATATTTACCGCAAAACAAATAAAGTGAAAATATCTCCACGAATCTAAGCAATCCACTTTTTACGAAGGCTCTTTGATGTCGAGCTAGATATTTCAAAAATTCTCTGAAGCGACTAGGTGCCTGATTTTAGGAGATACAGTATTTATACCCGAATAGCGTTGTTTCGCTGGAAGATGACGGAAATCGCGCCTTGGGCACTCCGTTTACATCCGCGGGTCTTTCTTCAAAGATAAAGGATTTATCCGTTCGCTCTGTTCACCGGTGTTAATCAACAACAAAGGTTTCTGATCTCGGCGATCGTCGAGCTGGTAGGGAACTTCAAAGCAGTTCTACCTTCCACGTGTCGGTTGACGTAATCCTGACAGCTCTGGTCGCATGTGAGCTTCAGGCAACGCCCTTGGATCGTCCCCTTTACAAGGAATGACAGCTACGACTCTAGTTAGCCGCTTATCCGCGCATGAAACAAGAAAAAATAGGCGTGGCTAAACTATGAGTTAGACAGATAGCGAAAAAGCATGGATTTTGCGTAACAAACCGTGCATGCTAATGAGGGACAAAGGTGGGAAACAAGGTTGAGGGGCAACGGTGGGAAGCAAGCGGACGGATTACTGTAGTATATCTCATAACCTGTCACAGTTGTTACTGTTCTCCTTGGGTCTGCAGGGGGTGGAATTTTGAGGCCTTGACGTATCGTCTGGTTGCGGACCATGTCTCTTCTTGTTACTTCAACCACCTTCTTCAGATACCTCATTTCTGAGGTTTAGATCTGGCTGTTGTGAGTTATAGTCATTGCCCATGACTCGCATCCATATGTCAAGACTGAGACATAGGTGGAGCAGTATACAGCCATCTTCGCTTTCTTAGCAACCTCTCTCTTGCTGAGGAATCCTCGATTTATGGCCTGAAAAAGTCTCCCAGCGGCTGCTCTTTGAATGGCCAACTCTTCTTTGATGCCTCCCTTTCGGTCTATAATAGCTCCGAGGTATTTAAAGTGGTCGACCTGCTCCATGACCTGTTCTCCTAGCTTAATCTGGTGTCTTCTTTCTTCTGCAGCAGCTATCTTTATTCTTCTTCTTCTTCTTTCGTTCGCTTGAAATATATTGTCTATATCGGCAATGTTGTTTCTTGTATAAACTTCACTGCCTTTTGTAGTTCATACAGAGGTCCGTATAGTTTTGCTTCCAGTGTTGTTTCTCTGGGCTAGTGGGTTTGCCTCAATATATCATATTTGGGGCAATCTTGAAGTACGTGCTCCGCAGTCCGGGGTGCCTGTCCGCTTGTACACATGGCTGAATTGCCAATCTTGAATTTTGTATACATGTGGCTGCGGAGTCGGTTGTGTCCTGTTCTGAGGCGCAGAATGACAATTTGTTCTGATCTGTTCATAGCTTGGTAATCATCCTGCGTTGGTGTTGATGGCTTTCTATCTTTATGATGTCCTTTAATTTAAGCCAGAGGGTTTCCAAGTCATCAGGTTGTCCCCCCCCCCCCCCACACACACACACACAATTAATAATTAATAAACAGATCAGGAAAGTATTAATAAGTGTCTCCATCATATATATTTATATATTTTAGTCATGAAGTCTCACTGCTCGTCATAGATGAAACTTCTATGCTTTCGTGCCACTGTTTCTGAGTTCCTATACTTCTGGAGCAAAATGAAAATGACCGTAGGAGAATTCATTGCCGTCATCAAGGCATGCAGCAGGAACAGCACAACAATAATTAGTTCCAATCATGTTGTGACGGGTGACGTAATCGGCCTGCTACACCCTCATGTGCTAATTGGTTCGTACGTCTACAGCGTCGCTGCAGCAATGCTGATGTTTTTAACAGGGATTTTTAATTACTCCGCTCCGGCATCGATAATGACTGCTCCAGCACCGCTCCAGTTCCGCTCCTTGCTCCTGCTCAATTTTTTTTTTTTTAAAGTGAAGTGTAAAAAAAAATTCGCATTGTAACTTTGAAAAAGGCATTGTATGTATTTAAGAGTTATTCAGTTTAAATGCTGCTTAAACTAGCATTTCGTGAAACTGGGTACCAGAGCAACTCTGGCAAGGTTAAGGTCTTCCGGCGTGATGCTGACCACATCACCTCTAGTGTGCCGATGGTAAAGAAAGTATGGGCCTAACACCATATTCCCAATATGCCTCAATGGGCGTGTAACAGGATCCTTTACTTTTTAAACTGGGATTATTCCATCATTCTTATATTGATATTTCATTCTACTATAAAATATTAGTTCAGCAATAGAATCGTCTTTCATTGCCAGTCGTAGGTCATTGACAATTAACATTAAAGCCGATTGATTAATTACTTATCAGTTTAAAAATAAATAAATAACATATGTAAACATGAAACTTGCTCCACGTAGATTCCGGGGGTCTTTGAAGAGAACCTTTACCTTTTAGGATTATTCCATCATTCTTATATTAATATTTCATTCTATTATAAAATATTAGTACAGCAATAGAATCGTCTTTCATAGCCAGTCGTAGGTCATTGACAATTAACATTAAAGCCGATTGATTAATTACTTATCAGTTTAAAATAAATAACATATGTAAACATGAAACTTGCTCCACGTAGATTCCAGGAGTCTCTGAAGAGACAAAGAAAAAAAGTAGGATTACCGCCGCCTCATGCATCTCGTACATGTCAACTAATATGATGTTGTACATGAGGCTGCTGGCAACCTCATCATGTGAAACAAATTACCACAGAGACCACTGCAGCAAACGAATGTGCAGGCTTCCTGCAAGGTGAACACCTTCAGTGGTGCCTGTATGCTCCGTTACGAGAGCAAAAGACAGTGGTAATAATAATGATCAGACTTGGTGGAAAGGAACTGATTTGTTTGTAAATACAGTATATGTGACATTACTTAACAAAGTGACCTTTCTAATTTTAAAAATTCCAGTGTTGCCAACATTTAAGTAAAATAAAATATTCTCAGTAAAGACCAAGCTGATCTGGTATCATACATGTGTACAATTTTATTTTATATTTAAAAATGGGATATATGGTTTTGCGACTTAAATTTACCCTGTAAATTTATGGAGACAAAATAAAACACTAATTCAAGTTTCCAATACAATAAAGCATGTAATATGTTATTTCATTTCTATACATTTAGTTCAAATATTTTTCATTTTGTTTTGAAAATGAAAAATAGAAACTGGAGCAGTGGAGCAGTCAAAATTGTCCGTGCCCTGGCTCTTCTCCAGCTCCGGGCAAAAATGTGCTGCTCCACTGCTCCGAGCTCCAGCTCTGTGCTCCGCTCCAAAGCCCTGGTTTTTACAATGATCACGAAAGTGACGAGTATTAATATCACCATCATACTGTATGGGTTTCTTTTTCAGCCTCAACCTGCTTCAGGTATCACTTGTATCCTAGCATTGAGATTAGCTGGGGTGAAAAATGTGTATTTTTGAGCTAAGAAAACTCTAGTGAACTGCAAGATAGACAGGAAATCATAGATCATGTGCGTGATTATGAGAATCTTAAAACAGCCTGAAAGAAGATCTAATCAAGTTATCTCTCTTTCTAATCCCCACAACTCACTTATATATTCGTAAGTAGCTCCCGCTCTCTCTCCTTTTTCACTGACAGACAGGACAAGACTAGGAGCTTATGAAGTGACTTAAGACACTAAATAGTAGAGTTCAAAAAGCGCATTAACAAAAAGGTTGACATTTATTAAAATCCTCTTAAATTTGAAAATAGAAAGAACAAACAAATCTCGGCACAACAACAATTGATCAAATTACAAAGTTAGCAAGTATTATTTCCAAGCATAAAGAAAACAATTTTGTGGTTAAAGAGCAGTTCTGTATTTAGTAACAGTGTAATACTTATCTATTTCCACTTTGCAGTCTTCTAAATGTGCTGCAGATGTCCAATGTTTATAATGTTGGCTGTAGCTCTTCTCCGGTCATTGTTTGATTATCTTTAAAGTGTTTGCTTTGGTAGCTGAATATATACTTAAAGATTGTCTGGGTTCCTTCCTCTGGTAAGCGCTACTTAAAGTTGACCATGAGCAATGACTATTTCTGTTAGGTATTTACCTACATCAGCGGTTCCCAAAGTAGACGGTACCTGGGGGCAATTGGAAAACCTAAGGGGTGATAAGGGAAAAGGGGGTGACATTGCGGCGTTCAATAGTAAGGGTGGGGTTGAGGATTTGTCGGGCTAAATTCAATATTATTACTTAATATAACACTAACATGTAAAAGTGGTTAGATTATACTGGGCCCTGACGTGAGCGCTTAAAGGTAGATCGTAGATTGAACCAATCCTAACCTAGCTCTCCTCCCTGACGTCGCTCGTTCCAGTTTCTCATACACCCTGTAGCAGAGGTTCCCAAACTAGGGTACGAGTACCAGTGTGTACAAGAAGCATTTCAAGGGTTACTGAAAATATTTGGTTATTAATTGAATTATCCTGTTCAAATAATGTGTAGCAGTGTTAGTGGGAATAAAAAAGGTTGTGGACTTGAGAGACAACATTAATGAGGCGGGGACGAGATATGACAATTTGGGAAATGGAGGGTGTGTTGGGGATATTCTCTGAGCGCCAAGGGGGCGGTGACCCGAACATGTTTGGGAAACACTGACCTACATGATCAAATGATTTTCCCAGTACTTTGTTGATTGTCATTGCATAAGTTAAAATCACTGGAAACTGACAACATCTCATGATGGAAGTTAGTATCGCTTGACTAAATTGATGTGTGGAATGAAAACTCGTTTGATTTGATTACTTCGTGTGACTTTTTCTTTTATAAATTCAGTCCAGCATTCTCACAGAAATGTTAAAGTTAAAAACATTAAATATACTTACATATTTAGACGTTCCTCTTTTACCCTGGGGTTTAGAGGTTTGCGAAAGAGAGCGCCATACTATCCTATCGGCTGTCTTCCTCCTGGCCTGGTTCTTCTTGGGGGTCTCGATCACTGGTTCTTGGTTTCCCATATATGTCGTGGTGTCCGACCTTCTTCCATTCTGCATACATTGTCAAACCATCGTAGTTGGGATTGTTCTACTTGAGTCTGTAGGGGCTGAGTTTTGAGTCCTTGCCGATCGTCTCTTCTTGTTATTTCAACCACCTTCTTCACGTGGCATCCTTTATTATGAAACTAAATTATCGAACTTCTCCATAATTTCTTGGCGCGTTACTTGAGAAGAGATCTGTAAAATCCGAATAAAATATATCGTTGACCTCTTCATGGGATGATTCTAATGAGTGGTCAAGGTCACGTGACGTTACACGTGGATTGGATAGGATTTGGTTTGTTTTTAAGGACTATCTTCATTGCACACGGATAACTCCATCAGTGCTCCGATCTTCCACCATAGAGAACACAAGGAGGATCTCAGCATAGCACACTAACTCCGTAGCACCGGCGAGGATCTCAGTGTGTGTATGCAGGAATCATACATTCTATAAATATTTTTCTGCTGGGTAGGTTTTCCTAATTTTTGTAAATTTAGCCAAAACAGCAGCCAGATGGCCTACACTTTACGATTTCCAACTGACGAGGGATTTTTAACGTGTGCAACTTGCACACGGGACCTCCTATATTTTTCACCCTTACCCAAGAAGGCTATGCATCAGATCTCACTACCTATGCGATCAGGGGGCGTATGGCATCATTAGAACTCACTGCTTCTTAATAGCATTTTCTTCAAATATGTTCCCTGCAATGGGAACCGAACCGGTAGATTTAAAATAGGCAAACGCCATACCTCTTAGCTATTCCGATATCATTTGAATTTCCGAAAACCCCAAGAAAGAGAAATAAAAGGCGATTAAAGCATACATGGAGAAGAGAACTGGAGACAGACATATTAAAAGTAAAAGGAAATAGGCACAGGCCTTAAACGGGTGTCGCGAGACAGTAGGACATGCCAGGGACTTAGTTAAAGCCACGTGCTAAACAAGGAAGTGAAAGGAAATGAATACAAGAACGAAAACTCTTTTATAAAAGAACGCGAGTGATAATATCCATTTATCTATTCAGTTGCACCAGACGTCCTTAAAGAAAACCTTGACCGACTTAATCATATGTATTATCCGACCTAGTTTTGTGTGTTAAAAGAAGCATAGTGGCATATGCAAGTAGTTTAGCTTCTGTTTAATTCCACGTCAATTATTGTTGTGGCAGCTTACAAAGTCACTCTTACGCTGTGGCATTCACACATCCCTGTTAGAATAAAGAGGCAGATGAAACAGAGTCTTGTAACTGTCTTTTAAAATAACTCTAACCGTTTAATGGCAGACATGTTATCTGCCTGAATTGAAGCAAAAAAAAAAACACACACAAGTAAAGATAATTAAAAAAAACATAAACATTTTAACAACCACTTTTGTTGATGGTATCAAATGCACTAAAATAAAAGTGAGTCTTAAAATGTTTCATTGTTGTTGTCAAATGCACTGAGGTTAGAGTGGCTAAGAGCTATTGCGTCTGCCTCTAATTCTAAAGGTACCGGGTTCGCTTTCAGTACAGAGAATATGAATGAATTTTTTGTTTTAAAAACCAGTGGTTCTTAATGATGTCATACTCCCCCCTGATCTCCTGAGTAGTGAGATCGAATGCCTAGCCTTCTCGGATAAAGCCGAAAAAAAAAATAGAAAGTCCCGTGTGCAAGTAGCGCACGTTAATAATCCCTCAGCAATTGGAAATCGTAAAAAGTAGGCCATTGTCGTAAGTTGATATTGGTGTAGCTACAACAATGTTTGTCGCTGGGGATGGCCTATGAAATGTTACCAAGAAGGTGTCCAGAAGGCCATACAGCCTCTGCCGTGGCAAAAATGTAAAAATTATGCACAGTTATGCCACACGCTTCTTCCTCTTAGTTTGGGACCAGATGTGATGATCTGTTAAATGCCAACCAAGCAGGAGAAACTGAAGTTCACGACTTCAACTCAACACGTTTCAGAATGGCAGAAAAGCCAAAGGAAAAGCCTAGATTTACAGTATAGATATACCAAGGAGTCTTCAACTATTGGCTGCAAAAGAGCGAGAAGCTCAGCAGCCCTAATTAAACAACAGCAACAACAACAACAACCTCCTTCTCCCATATTTGATGAGGGGGCAAGGAAAATGTTCTACACATCTCACATACAAACATACCTAGACTATTGTTCCACAATCTGGGATGGTTGTTCCATATCCAACACAAAAAGGCTTCATTCACTTCAAAAACGTGCAGTGCGCCTAGTTGCTGATAAACACCAAACACATTGTATAGATCTATATAACTATCTTAAAATATTACCCCTTAGAAAGCGCTTCCTATTTAACAAAGCTAAATTCGCTCACAAAATCTTGTCACATAATGCTCCAACGTATCTGTGGCCACTTTTCAAATTCAATGAAAAACGTAGTCAGCGCTTAAACCAGTTAGAGGTACCCAAGCCGAGGCTAGATTTGTACAAGAAGAGCTTGGCTTACTCAGCTGCTCATCTTTGGAACAATCTTCCACATGACCTGAAAAACATGCACAGTCCCTACTCATATAATCGTAGACTGTTCAAATACATTATGAGTGCGGATTATATGCCGCCCTAAGGGATTATGTTTCGAATTATTATTATCTAATATACTGCATGGAGGGTCTGATGATCTAGTTTTTCTTTTTTAATATACCTTACTTCTTAATTGTAATCAGATACTGTAAATGTATGCTTTTATACTACTTATAATGTTGCATTGCCATTGAACTAATACCTTAAGTATGTTGGAGAATGTCTCGATACCTAGCAATAAAGATGAGTAAGAGGAAGGGCAAAATGCAAGACGGGCCTATATGTACGATTCTCATCTATCAGTCAATACCCTTTACCTCCATAAGGAGCATAGGTCATAAAACTGGATCTCGTGTAGTGGAGGCGTCAACAATTCACTCCCTGTGGCAGTATCTGCTTGGGACTCAAAGTTGCTCACCTGTGGGAACATTTTCCGCATGCGCTGACAACACATGAAGTCCCAGCTAATTCAGCAGATTTCCAAAATGTCACGAGTTCTTGTTATATGCCACCATTATCTGATTACGTTTCTAATTATGTCTTATTTACTGTATGAATGGTTTAGATTGTGTTTGTTATTTTTTTTTTTTTTTTTTTTTTTTTTTTTTTTTTTTTAATTTTTTTTTTTAAAGGTATTAATTTTTGTTAATTTATTTTAATTAATAATTCCCCCCCCCCTTAAATTTGATTATGTCTGGATGTTACAAATGTATGTTATTATTTTACCTCGATAATGTTGTATGCTTAAATAATGCTAAAAATACATGTGCTTTTGAAAGGATACGGTATGTAAGATGGCAGAGAAAAGAAGGGCAGAATGTAAGACGGGCCTGCGTGCCCAATTCTTAACCCTTTGAAAATAAAGTTCGTTCGTTCGTTCGTTCGTTCGTTTGAGACGCAAAGACAACGAGGGAAGTAACTGTTTACCCCACCTCATTTTGATGAACCTAAAAAAAAGTCCCTGAGTCATTCAGTTGCACACCGTTTGAAAATTTCACGAGTTCTTATAAAATATCTCTAAATATGTCTCAAATCACTAATTTACTGTACGAAGAATTTGATTTTTATGTCTTGTTGTTGTTGTTGTTGTTTTTTAATGTTTATTTTTATTTACTTTATTTTTAAATTCATTATTATTATTATTATTATTTATTTTATTTTATTTTTAAATTTTATTTTAAAAACGTACTTTAATTATGATGATTATTGCAAATGTAATATTACTTTTATAATGATAAATGCCTTAATTATGCTTAAAGTAAATGTGAGGATGAAAGGATATAGTATACATGACGATAGAGAGAGGAAGGGCAGAATGTCAGACGGGCCTGCATGCCCAATTCTTAACCCTTTGAAAATAAAGTTCGTTCGTTCGTTCGTCCCCCCCCCCTTTTCCCAAATACGTTGATAAGTTGAAACACCTAATGCAAAGCTGACATTAAAGTTGATCATAACTAGAACTGTGCATATTTGAAGAAATACATTAATTTAATGGGCACATCACCATTCACCATCCGACGACCACCCCTTTAAATACGTAATACAATCTATATTCGCAATTCATTATTTCTCTTACTTTTAAACACTTACTTTAATGGAGTTGTTGCCACTAATTTTATATTATTATAGTTATTTAATTAAATGTTTTGAGTCAATGCTGGTCCAGATATGTCAGATTAAAAATGTACAAAGAAAGGGAGCTGCATGCACAGCTTCAGCTATCTGCAAGGAGAAGAAAAATGTCTTTATTTTCTTTGAGCCTTACATATGTGAAACATAAAACACGACAAATATACAATGCGATTTTGATTTTAAAGAAAAGTGGTTAAAAATGTAACCAAGTCCACAAGACCTGCAAAATCTGCATGACGCTGATAAATGACTACGTTTATAGGATGAAGGATGTTCGTATGTTGCCCGGGGAGAGTTAGATAGAGATAGTTTGAACAGATCCATCACTTCAGCTGTGCTCTTAAATAAATCTCTTATAAACAGAAGTTAACAGACGAATTAAAAAATGCTGCAGCCATCTTTGTCCGCATCACAACGCATGTTTGAGGAAACTCCAAACTCAAAATGAAGACCAAAGCTACGGTATATAATGCCTGCGTCACCAGTACGCTTCTATAAGGCAGCAAGACATGAACAACCTATGCTTAGCAAGAGAGAAGGCTCAATACCTTCCACCTTCGGTGTCTACGCTACATCCTTGGTATTTCGTTGAAGGATACACTGAACAATTCCTATGAAAGATTGAAAGACATGCGTTTACTTATAACCGGTGTTCAATTTATTTTTCATAGTGCAATGCGTGTCGTTTCCATGTTGTCCCGAACAGGCGATGCGATTATAATAGCTATTTTCAACCTTTTTACCCTGGCGGAACCCTTGAAATAATTTTTCATATCTCACGGAACTCCTGCATAAAAATTGATTATATTTTTAGCTCACGGTAATTTTAATCATTATTTACAGCTTGAAAATGTATTGACAATGTTGTATAGTAAAGCTACCAAAAACTATAGGCCCAAGCAATATGAATAAAAAATATAGCATAAGACACAGTTTTATACACGACTTTGGGGGAAAAAAAACGTTTATTTTTACTTTCTATCATGATCTCTCGCGGAACCCCTTGCTAGTGTTCCGCAGATCCCCGGTTGAGAAATGCTGTATTATAATACGGGAATTTACGTTTCAGTGATGGTCAGGTTTTGAGGCTTTGCGTCGTCATAAATTCTCTGTGGCATTCAGTTTTCGGCGTACAGCTGGAAGAAAACCGAGCAATAATTTTAGTTTTTTTCCGAATTAAAACCTTGATTTTCTCTTCTGTTGAAATCAAACATCGGTGTTGTAAACCATTAGGCAAAAAAGGAAAATGCCTGAAATAGATACTATTAAATTATTCATTGATTCAATCTCCTAATACGTTTTGGTTAGTGGAATAACATCCAATCGGATTTCTGCCAATGACATTGCCGTAATGTCAATCGTTCATTTACTCCGTGATCAGGGGCGAAATGAGGCCATTAATTTCAGCAATATGCCAGATTGCATTAGTTAATTGTATCAGCCAAAACAACTAATGGATGCTTTTGGAAAATGTTGAGTTCAATCTTTGATTTAGATCGGCTCGGTTGCTTTGGTTTCCTGGCGCTACCTGTTTGTTGAGTTTGAACTTGGGCGTGATTTGTCACACGCTAATAATGTATACGCTTGTTTGTGTTGTGACAGATGTGGGGGAGAGATAGAAATAGGCAGGGTTAAGGGAATGCGAGCTAACCACAGTATTTATGTGCTGCCATGTTAGTAAGCAAATTGGAGAATTTGTAAAAATACGGGTACTTCATCATCGCCATCATCATCTTTCTTTGCAGTCCTTAAGGAGTATGGAACCACCACTGGAGATGGTCGCTGTTGAGAGCTCCCCGCCTCTACGGATGGATGTCGAAATTTAAAACAATCGTTGAGCTCTCTCCGGGTTATTATAATTTGATATGCTTATACATTCTATGTCACTCAACTTGATCCAACAACAAGAACTAGGTTGTAACCACAACGTTAACAGGTTAACTTGAGCCAACGTTACTGAGCAGTCTGTAACACGGGTCAACAGGTTCTGCATATTTATTATGAAGATACTCACGATGAACATGGCAAGTCAATGAATAGATATACAATCAGATGCAGGCACGTAGCTTCCAGTCAAGCTTCATTTTCTATCAAGACATTTAAACCAGGCCCATATTCACCATGGCCTTTAGACACGTACAGTCAGCTGACCACTGACTTAAAACGACTAGTAGTCACACTAGTCAGGAATACTTCACTTTGCCTCAACGGCAAACACAGAGAACGTCCAGTTCTCTCACGTTGCACATAATACTTTGCCTCCACAGGCTTGCACAATTAATAGCAGTTCCCTAACTGGAACACAACCATTAGCCACCATGGCTAATATTAGAGGACGCAAAGTCCTCAGACGATTAACTCATACGTCTGCCTTCTAGGCCAACACTTTGGAAAAGAACCCAGGGTAACCCCTCTCACGTCATACCTCACAACGCACCTCATATTTACACTATCTTTTATGGGAGTGCTCTGCGATGCAAGACCATAACCGTGATTAGGCTACTAAATGTAATCTGCTATGCACCGCACAGCAGCTCCCAACAGTCGCCTAGTAGGAAACCTGCAGTCATATGCTTTTGCTTGATGTGGTTTCTGTGGCAAATTAGGTTTACATTATGAGGTTGCCAACCTCATGCACAACCTCATTAGTGGCCATGTACGACATGCCTGAGAGTGCGATAGTCCTATTCTTTCTTTGCCTCTTCGCCGGGAACTACACGGGGGAAATATAAATGCAAACTTGTTATCTATAGACAGTACGAAAGAGACAGAGGAGACACATAGACAGTCATAAAGACGTATATGAAAACAGATAGGGCAGACAGTAATGGATAGATATGCAGAATAAGGGACAAACAAATAGAGGCAGAGAGTAACAGATAGACACGCAGATAGGCAGATATAAACATAGAGAGAGAGAGAGAGAGAGAGAGAGAGAGAGAGAACGTAACATATGTTTTTGTTATGGATCCAGCGGCTCTTGGGCTCTCGCCCTGTGGCCCAATGCCAAGTAGTGATATCTGCATGTTTTCGCAAAGGTAACAGATTTGTCCGCAGATAGGCAGACATACTGATAGTGAGACAGATAGTAACCGGAAAACACACAGACAGGCAGACATACTGATAGAGAGGACAGAACAGATAGGAGATAGACATAGATACAGAAAGACATAACATAAAAAATACACTGGCATATAGGGCATACATCATCTGTCTGTCCTCTATTGTCTTTCTGTCCTCCATTGTCTGTGTGTATGTCCACCATTGTTTGTCTTTCCAAAAATGTCTGTCTGTCTGTCCATGATTGTCTGTCCACGATTGTATGCATGTCTGTCCTCTATTGTCTGTCTGTCCACGATATTCTGTCTGTCCACCATTGTATGTCTATCTATCACTGTCTGTTGTCCATGATTGTCTTATGTCCAAATGTGTCTATCTGTCCAACATTGTCTGTCAAGCATTATCTGTCCAGCATTGTCTGTTTGCCCACTAGTATCTATTTGTAAAACATTGTCTATCTGTCGAAGATTGTCTATCTGTCTAAAATCGTCTATCTGTCAGATATTGTCTGTCTGTTCAGCATCGTCCATGTCCAACATTATCTGTCTGTCCAATATTGTCTATCAGTTCAACATTGTTTGTCTGTCTAACATTGTCCATCTGTCCAACACTGTCTGTCTGTCAAACATTGTCTATCAGTTCAACATTGTCTGTCTGTCTAACATTGTCCATCTATCCAACATTGTCTGTCTGTCTAACATTGTCCATCTGTCCAACATTGTCTGTCTGTCTAACATTGTCCATCTCTCTAACATTGCCTATCTGTCTAACATCGTCTATCAGTTCAACATTGTCAGACTGTCTAACATTGTCAGACTGTCTAACATTGTCTGTCTGTCTAACAATGTCCATCTGTCTAACATTGTCTGTCTGTCTAACATTGTCTGTCTGTCTAACATTGTATGTCTGTCTAACACTGTCCGTCTGTCAACATTGTCCGCCTGTCTAACATTGTCTGTCTGTCTAACATTGTCCGCCTTTCTAACATTGTCTGTCTGTCTAACATTGTCCGTCTGTCCAACATTGTCTGTCTGTCTAACATTGTCCGCCTTTCTAACATTGTCTGTTTGTCTAACATTGTCCGTCTGTCCAACATTGTCCGCGTGTCTAACATTGTCTGTCTGTCTAACATTGTCCGCCTTTCTAACATTGTCTGTCTGTCTAACATTGTCCGTCTGTCCAACATTGTCTGTCTGTCTAACATTGTCCGCCTTTCTAACATTGTCTGTTTTTGTCTGTCTGTCTAACATTGTCCGCCTTTCTAACATTGTCTGTTTGTCTAACATTGTCCGTCTGTCCAACATTGTCCACGTGTCTAACATTGTCTGTCTGTCTAACATTGTCCGTCTTTCTAACATTGTCTGTCTGTCTAACATTGTCCGTCTGTCCAACGTTGTCTGCCTGTCTAACATTGTACGCCTTTCTAACATTGTCTGTCTGTCTAACATTGTCCATCTATCCAACATTGTCCGCCTTTCTAACATTGTCCGACTTTCTAGCATTGTCTATCTGTCTAACATTGTTCATCTATCCAACATTGTCTGTCTGTCTAACATTGTCCATCTGTCCAACATTGTCCTTCTGTCCAACACTGTCCATCTGTCCAACACTGTCTATCTGTCTCACATTGTCCATCTATCCAACATTGTCCATCTATCCAACATTGCCCATCTGTCCAACATTGTCCATCTGTCCAACATTGTCTATCTGTCCAACATTGTCTAACATCGTCTATCTGTCTAACATCGTCTGTCTGTCCAACATTGTCTAAGATTGTCTATCTGTTCTACATCGTCTGTCTGTCCACCATTGTCTATCTGTTCAACATCGTCTATATGTCCAACATTGTCTATCTGTTCAACATCGTCTATCTGTCCAACATTATCTTTCTTTCCAACATCGTCTATCTGTCCAACATGGTCTTTTTGTCCTCCATGGATGATGTGTCCCACATTATATGTCTGTTCTCGATTGTCTATCTGTCCACATTTGTCTGTCTACCATTGTCTTTCCACCATTTATTACACATAAGGGAGGGAAACCCGAGGCCTGCAAACAGCAAATTAATATGAAACAAATATAAAGGTATGTTATCAGGCACTCGCAGGAAATAAAGAAGTAGAACACCAGACAACATAAAAACAACAGACATGAGTGGCTTACCCAGGATTTGAACACTGGACCTTCCGTGCGACAACCCCGCCTAGCCATGCAAGCGAATCACACTATCCGCCCTGTCATCTACGCTGGACACAGTATTAAGGTCCTTGTCTTGTTGGATTCGGCCTATACTGCTTGATAGAAATACAACAGAAGTGATTGCGTCATTAATAGGCTGAACTGCCCATGCTGGACTTCTGGTGTCATGTATTGTGGTTCGCACTGTTGACCTGCCATTGAAACATCATTTTTTGATGATGCGTAGATGGCAGGGCGGATAGTGTGATTCACTTGCATGGCTAGGCGGAGTTGTCGCACGAAAGGTCCAGTGTTCAAATCCTGGGTAAGCCACTCATGTCTGTTGTTTTTATGTTGTCTGGTGTTCTACTTCTTTATTTCCTGCGAGTGCCTGATAACATACCTTTATATTTGTTTCATATTAATTTGCGGTTTGCAAGCCTCGGGTTTCCCTCCCTTATGTGTAATAAATGTTTATACAGTGCCGGACCTACCCACTGTCCTGTTCTCACTGTTCTAGTCTGCTATCATTTGCTGGACACAGTATTAAGGTCCTTGTCTTGTTGGATTCGGCCTATACTGCTTGATAGAAATACAACAGAAGTGATTGCGTCATTAATAGGCTGAACTGCCCATGGTGGACTTCTGGTGTCATGTATTGTGGTTCGCACTGTTGACCTGCCATTGAAACATCATTTTTTGATGATGCGTAGATGGCAGGGCGGATAGTGTGATTCGCTTGCATGGCTAGGCGGGGTTGTTGCACGGAAGGTCCAGTGTTCAAATCCTGGGTAAGCCACTCATGTCTGTTGTTTTTCTGTTGTCTGGTGTTCTACTTCTTTATGTGGCCGGGTGGGGCAGTTGGGGTTTGCTGTTTATGCAGAGAGTGTTAGATGTAGATACTAGCTTGTCCGCTAGAGTTAGTGATTGCTCTCTTACAGTCTTACAGGAGTTTTTAAGGTTCTGGGACAATCCTCAAGGATGTATTGAGTTAGAGCAGATGTGTTAGTAAGGCATTATAGGTTTAAAATAGACATTCCTTTCTTCCATCCATAGGTGTGTAGCAAAGTAATTGAAAGACGACCTGCCTTTGGACTTAACGTGATTGTTTATTGATCACCACATATGTACAAGTCAACATAGCGAAACTTTATAAGATACATATGGCAATTATTCTTCAGAGCATATTTCTTCCCAAAATCCTGCTGTATAGGCTTCTAACTTCACACGAACCACTCTGGTTCTACTCATAGGACATTCTTTCCTGTTCTTAATGCCACATTTACAGGTAAGTGCATACTAGTAGTTCAATAGGGATTACTCTGCTTCTTCAGGATATAAAATAGCTATATCTCTTCCTGATATGCCATTGCTTCAGCTGAACAAATCAATCCTGCATATACATTTAAAGGAAAACCTTCAGCCATTATTTCCTTTCTAAATCTGCAACACTCATTCGATCTCGATGTGGTGAAGTGGGATGTTATAGATATTTATAAGGGACTTAGTGTACTGACTGAGATCAGCTGTGAAGGTATATATATATCTAATAAGAGTAGTATATTATATATATAACCTTACTTGCTGCCACATATCTATATATCTCAGTCAGAATTATTCTGGAATAGTGTGGTGACTACGTTTTGTGTCTAGGGTATGTGTATGGTGAAGTGTAAGTCACAACAACAGACAGATAAACAATTTAATTTAATCCACTACTCTTGACAACACTGTGACACTCACATACATATAACACTCTACACAGATATCTTAAAAGAGTCACTGATAAACTTTCAAATAACAATATGTATTCATTACTGGCATGAAGGAATATGTGTCCTGATTCAACTACAAGGGAACCAGGAATCACAATCAATTTAAATTACAAGTTATGTACAGAATGTATTTAATATGAATATTGTAGTGACATATATTAGTACAAATGTTCTATGTGTGTCAGTTGTGTAGTAGTAAAATGAGGTAATACTGGTTTTGTTTTGTTCAAGCTCTGTTGGTATTGGTCATCATGACTTCAATAGTTTGTCTTTTAGGGACTATTATTGGAGATGTTCACAGTTCCTGATTTTAAGACAAGTAAATTCCCCTCTGAATGGTATTTTTATAAAGTTATTTCAAGATGAGGGGACATAATGTTGAGCTCAGCTGGCCAATTCGCTTATCTGGCGTGATGGCGGCAGGAAAGGACTCCTCTGCTCGAATTCTCCTCTGGGCTCAGGAGACACCTCACTGATAGCTAAAAAGACCAAGGAGTATGCTGTCCGACTCTGGATTCAGCAAATCTCTGACCAGATGCTGCTCACTACCATCAAGACCACTGTCCCTGAAATCAAGAAGGATGTACCTTCTACTTCATAACTAATTTATATTCTCTTTTACACTGATCACAATACAGCACAAACATTGCGTTCAGAGCGTTAGGCCAACAGTCAGCTTCATTTGAAATACTTTATTCCAGTATTACCCTTCTTAATGGTTACTACGCCTCTGCACTTCCAGCATTATTTCTTTCTAGTCCATCATCCAGGTGTCAGTGTACTATTTGGCCATTCCATGCCGTTTTACTTCTCTCCGACACCCTCTGTTCAGGCTGGAGCATTATAGGCTTTACCTCACGTTTGCCACTGAACTACACATATATATACAGGCATAAATCAACAATTCACATTCAATTTTTCATTAAAAGATACTGAATGGTTCAAGCTTACCACAATTTCATGGAAATAAACACAGATACGTTGATTAGCAATGAATTCTGGCACAAACTGGCACAAATTCCGTTCTGCCTATGTTCCAGGCTTTTATTTTAGCAAAAATGTGAGCTGGCTTCAACGTACTGTCGCTTTATCAAGCTTATTTGAATTAGTGGTCTCGAACTAACGCTCCCAAGTGTGTATATCAGCGAGACTGGCCAATGAGCCACGTTTCGACAAGTGTTTGAAAAAAAATGTTATCTTTTCCCGTCTCCCCTAACAACCAAGATAGTATTTATAACCCGACCAATCGTGGTTAGGCTTTCATTTGTTGCGCTCCAATCAATTTGGAGTTTACATGGTAGGCTATTTATGTAACGTAAGGTTTTTTCAAACACGTTATATAAAAAAAATTTTATGAGCAGAAATGATTTTATGCTGTCAGGCACCCCCAATATTTTATTTTGGGTATAATTTATTAATTCCTGGACTATTTGCGTAACGTTTTACATATTATTTGTCAGCAAACCCTAAGGAACCCAAAAATACTAATTTAAAGGAGCTACGTGGCTGCGTTCAAAATATGCAATTTCTTCTATCTCCTGTTTAGAAGATGTGCTGTCTGGGTACTGTTATGTGTTCAAACGTAAACCCATATAATGTTGTCTTTTCTAATAAGAGTCTGTTATGATTTATAAACCTAACTCTGGGAAAGGGTAGTGTATTTTATCACTGTCCGTCTGAAAAAAAAATTAGTGCATGTAGACTTACACGCGTGATGGTAGTAATTGTGTATCGCGCGAAGCGGGTTTTAGTGTTCGGCTTTCTGCCTCTCCCTTCTCTTTTTATCCCTTTAGTCCATCTGTTCGTTCGTTTTGGTAACGCAGTATAATTAATGTTAGGGTTAATTTAGGTCATTACGCAGTACGTCTCAATGCTTTTCCAAGAAATACAGCACACGTTTCATTGAAGAAGGCGGGTAATAATACAGTAAGCTTTACTATCAACGTGAAAGCGTTACAATTTGCAGACGAAGCAGAAAACAAGGGGGATTTCGAGTACATTCTTTGGGACAGCACTGTCATTTTACCATTGCTCTTCTCTTTATTAATTTTATTTGTTAGGCTTCATATTTACCTAATAATTTATATATGTGGATTAGAATATTTCATGACACTCGACATGTCAAATAATGTAGAGTAATTAGTGGTGACTACTTACAGACTTCGAATATAGAATTCAAATACACAAAAATGCACATTGAAGAGAACATGCTATCATCCTCGGAATTACTAATTGCTAATTCTTCAAATTGAATAAACTTGCATGCAGTAAACCACTGCGTTATGAGCACAAACTTGCTTGTCTTCCTAGCTAGACGCGTCCCTTTCAACTAACTGGGCCGCTGGGGAAATCGCGTCTGTTCTACATTTCCTGAGCTCACGATTGGGTAAAAATCACGTGACTAACGCGACTCTATCCTAATTAAAATTTAATCTGTTTCTAGGAAAGTAGAAATTTATATGCTAATCTGGGTTCCTTCGTCTTTAGTGGAATATAGTATGTATCCGAAGAAATCACGGTATACCCGGCTACATACAGATCCCGGGGCCCTGCAAATGTATCCCATAGGGAGACATTTGTATACTATCAATATCCCAATTATCCTAAAAATTTTCTAAGTAAAAAAAATTTTCAGAAAAATTTAAAGTCCAAAAAATGTTCCAAGTCTAAAAAATGTTTCGAAAAAATTTTACCTAATTCCTACACTGGGGTCCTATGTCTATATGAGATCAACTTCTATATAAAAACTTAGTGATGGACATCAACTTCAAAAAAAAATTTAAACTATCCAGCATTTACAATATTTTTCATCAAATTTTCAAATTGGCAACACTGGCCAATAAAATCTTCAAAACATTTTTAAAGTCATCACCGAAAAAATAGGACAAGTGGCAACACTGGGAAATATGAGCAATAGTATATCATATTTGTATAACTTAATCATAAACTAAATGCATGTTGACAACATATTATTAGTCATAGTGGGGGGCAAGGTGTAATATCATTTCAATTCCTGTCATTGGTTTCATATCCCAAGGCTTCAAGTACTCTAAAAATGTTGAAGTTATTTTCTTCCTGATGTTCCATAATCATGGGTGTAATTTATTTATTCTTATGATTCCAAGTATTTTTTTACAGTTTATTCATAGAGATTTTGAAGGTGTCCACATCCTTATTGTCATGTTGATCTTACAGTTTATCCTTCCTTGGTTATCCATCATGTTTTCTTTTCCAGTAAATGATCTGGTTGGTCATTGTTATTATAAAAAAAACATTTCTAGTCATATGGGTGAAGACTTCTAAATTATAATGTAACCATTAACATGTAATCATATTGTTCACAATAAAAGCATTTAAAACCTCATAGCTTATCCTTATTTAATTGTGTCTGAATGTTTCCTGTATTTGACATTTTCCAAATGGTAAGTGTATAAATTCGTTCCAAGTCCATCATTGTAGAGAATGTTCTATATATTTTTTTTTCTCAAAATATGATGTTTGTCTCACATATCCACACAGGTAATAGGTCTGGTAATGATCCTGTCCATTTATGATTCAGTCATTTCTAATTGTTTGAAATCCTTCTTTTTCTTTATGGCGTTACAAAATTCCATGCTATGGGGATCCTGTCTAGTTCTCCTGTTATAACCAGAAATATATCCTTAGTGAACCTTATGGAACAAAAGGAATTTCCTAGACGATCTTGCAAAACAGGCAGAAGAGGCAGCACTGAGAAATGAACAAAGCACAGTATACAAAATAACTAAATTCATCAGCGGAAAACAAGGTGCAAACAATATTACATTAGTAAGAGATAAGCAAGGAAATCTCATCAAGACAGCAGCGGGACAGGAAACAAGATGGGCAGAGCACTTCAGAGAAACTCTGAACAAGGAAATACCAGAAACACAATTGAATGTTCCTGAGGCTGAAAACGATCTAGATGTAAATACAGACATTCCACGAAAAGAAGAAATCATCACAGCAATCAAAGGGTTAAAGAACGGTAAAGCTCCGGGCCATGATAACTTAAATGCAGAGCTATTTAAGACAGACCCGGAGCTAGCAGCAGAACTATTAGAACCACTATTTGCACAAGTGTGGAAAACGGGGACAACACCATCAGAGTGGAACAAAGGAATAATTGTCAAATTGCCCAAGAAGGGAGATCTTGCAGACTGCAATAATTGGAGAGGAATCACTCTTCTCTCAGTTCCCAGCAAAATACTAGGCAGGATAATTATACAGAGAATTTCAAAGGCAGTAGACTACAAACTGAGGAAAGAACAAGCAGGATTTAGAAAGAACAGAAGATGTGTAGACCATATATTCACTCTCAGGAACATTATAGAGCAGTGCTCAGAATGGCAAAGACAGCTTTACATAAATTTTGTTGATTTTGAAAAGGCTTTTGACAGCATACATAGGGACAGTTTATGGAAAATACTGAGAGCTTATGGAATTCCAAGCTGCATAGTGTCAATCATAAAAAGCCTCTATGCCAACTTTACGTGTAGTGTTGGGCAGAGCAACCTAACCTTCGAGGTGAAGACAGGAGTACGACAGGGATGCCCCTTATCAACCACTCTATTTTTAACAGTCATAGACTGGGTGATGCGCCAGACAACAGAGGGCAGTCCATGAGGAATAAGATGGACTACATTTTTTACATTGGAAGATCTGGAATATGCAGATGACATTGCACTGCTGGCACATTCACATCAACACATCCAGGAAAAAACGGATAGACTTAATAAGTTTAGCCAGCAGGTGGGCTTGAACATCAATTTAAAGAAGTCTGAGGTCATGACGCTCAATGTGAGCAACCCTGAGCCCATATCAGTAAGGAATCAGCAACTGGTACAGACAGATACCTTCACATACCTAGGAAGCATAGTAACACCGGACGGTGGGGCAGGCAAAGACATCAACATCAGAATGAATAAGGCAAGAACAGCCTTCTTTAGCCTAAATAACATCTGGAAGTCCTCCCAATACAGCACAAGCACAAAATTAAGATTATACCAGAGTTGTGTGCTTTCTGTGCTTCTCTATGGTGCGGAATGTTGGAGAGTCACAGAGAAGGAAATGTCAAAATTGTCCTCTTTTCACACAACATGCCTAAGAAAAATTCACCGCATCTTTTGGCCGAATACCATCACCAACCAAGATCTGCTTACTCGTAGCAAGCAAGAGGACATGCACACCATCATAGTTGGCAGACGCTGGAGCTTGGTTGGTCATGTCCTCAGAAGAGACCCCGATGCCATCACAAGAACAGCTATGCTTTGGACCCCTGAGGGAAAGCGAAAGAGAGGCCGACCAAAAACAACTTGGCGGAGGACTGTGGAGGCTGAGATGCAAAGAATGAACCAGAGTTGGGGCACTGTACGAAGGATGGCCACCGACCGTGCAAAGTGGAATCAATTTGTTGTTGCCCTACAAGACGCCACTAGGCGTGATGGCCACTGACTGCTTTGACGGTCGGTGGTTAAGGATCGAAGAAGAAGAAGAACCTTATGGGCTGTATATGTCAATATTTAACAACAACACATGATACAATCAATCATTATAACCATCAACTCGAATGTCTCAATTCTGTAACAGTATAAATAAAACATATTATACATAATATTTTCATGTTCAACACCAGTTCTGCCTTCGCAGGTCGAAGGTTTTTCAGAACTCTATGGTGTTTATAACATCTGCTGCTACAGCCAGATGATCAATTTATTTTCATAATAATTTTAGTTACTTATTATTATGGGGCATGAGGGTACATATATTCCCATGGTAATCCGTGATTCAGCAATATGGATGTCCAATCTAGGTACTCTTTTATAATATTATATCTATCCATTGTATATGGATCCATGACACGTCAGTCTGTGGGGTTACATTGTTCTTGGTCCATATATCATAAGGGCGATCCAATCTCAGTATTGTCACAATGTTTCAATCATATTCCAATCTTCTGGTTTGTTTTATTATTTAGTTTAAAATACAATAACCATTTTAATATAACCATTAGCAAGCAATATTCATGTGCTATTATAATCAGGTTCACAATATAAGGCAAGTGACAAAAAATATCAACAATTTTCTTCTCCCAAAATGTGGAGATATTTAATCAGTTCATTCTATTAGTATTATTTTGTCTATAACCTCTGTGGTTCTATGGGATATGCATAGTCCATTTGTATATCCTTTGTCCATGAGTGATCCAAATCTCATATAGTTCCATTATGTTCTGGGTGCATCAGCATTCAATCTTTTTTTCCATTTAATCTCCATTGTGTCCTTAACACTTTTGGTTCCATAGGATTATCATAATTCATTTGTGTCTCTTGTCCAATGATAATCCATGCATTTATGGTTCTCATATGTAGCAATCATATTCCTTGATTTGCTCTATGTTCCTAGATTCCAGAAAATTTCAATTATTTTTTCTGTTATCTTTGTAACTACTCAAAATTATTCATTATCCCATTCTAATGTGAGCATTAGTGCATAAACCGCACAGCAAAACATTAGTTGTGTCAACATAAAATTTCACCATAATAGAAAATGGCATCTTCATCATCACAAAACATTTGCTTCTTCCTTAAATAGGACATCAGTGGTATCATACGGTAATGGGGTATTCAATGTGGGGTCAGCATATACAAATGCTATAGAATAGTATTTCATTTGCTAAGTCAGCATGTGCAAATGTCATTTCTTTAACCTGGGGCAAAGGCATCATCAACAAATAGTTGCAATTTGTTCAATCTGGGGTTAGCATATACAAATGCTCTCAAAGGATTTTTCATTTGCAAAAATCAGCATGCGCAAATGTCAGTGGGGTTATCTGTCAGAGTCAGTATCAACAATAACTAGTTGTTCACACTGATGTGGTGATTTATTTTTTTCTTGTCTACTATATCAGCTGCTAATTTCATGGCAGTCAATGTTATATGGCATGTGGTGAAGTGGGATGTTATAAATACTTATAGGGAACTTAGTGTACTGACTGAGATCAGCTGTGAAGGTATCTATATCTATTAAGAGTAGTGTATTATAGATAACCTTACTTGCTACCACATATCTATATATCTCAGTCAGAATTATTCTGGAATAGTGTGATGCTACGTTATGTGTCTAGGGTATGAGTATGGTGAAGTGTAAGTCACAACAACAGACAGATAAACAATTTAATTTAATCCACTACTCTTGACAACACTGTGACACTCACATACATATAACACTCTACAAAGATATCTTAAAAGAGTCACTGATAAACTTTCAAATAACAATATGTATTCATTACTGGCATGAATGAATATGTGTCCTGATTCAACTACAAGGGAACCAGGAATCACAATCAATTTAACTTACAAGTTATGTACAGAATGTATTTAATATGAATATTGTAGTGACATATATTATTACAAATGTTCTATGTGTGTCAGTTGTGTAGTAGTAAAATGAGGTAATACTGGTTTTATTTTGTTCAAGCTCTGTTGGTATTTGTCATCATGACTTCAATAGTTTGTCTTTAGGGACCAGTATTGGAGATGTTCACAGTTCCTGATTTTAAGACAAGTAAATTCCCCTCTTAATGTTAATTTTAAAAAGTCAGTTCAAGATGAGGGGACATAATGTTGAGCTCAGCTGGCCAATTCGCTTATCTGGCGTGATGGCGGCAGGAAAGGACTCCTCTGCTCGAATTCTCCTCTGGGTTCAGGAGACACCTCACTGATAGCTAAAAAGACCAAGGAGTATGCTGTCCGACTCAGGATTCAGCAAAGCTCTGACTAGGTGCTGCTCAGTACCATCAAGACCACTGTCCCACAATTCATACGAATAACACAGATACGTTGATTAGCAATGAATTCTGGCACAAACTGGCACAAATTTCCATCTGCCTATGTTCCAGGCTTTTATTGAGCAAAATATATGCTGGCTTCAACGCACTGATTCTTTATCAAGCTATTTTAAACAAGTGGTTTCGAACTAACGCTCCCAAGTGTGTATATCAGCGAGTCTGACCAATGAGCCCCGTTTCGACAAGTGTTTGAAAAAAATGTTACCTTTCCCCGTTTCCCCTAACAACCAAGATAGTATTTATAGCCCGACCAATCGTGGTTAGGCTTTCATTTGTTGCGCTCCAATCAATTTGGAGTTTACATGGTAGGCTATTTCTGTAACGTAAATTTTTTTTCAAACACGTTAAAAAAAAATCTTATGAGCAGAAATGATTTTATGCTGTCAGGCACCCCCAATATTTTATTTTGGGTATAATTTATTAATTCCTGGACTATTTGCGTAACGTTTTACATATTATTTGTCAGCAAGCCCTAAGGAACCCAAAAATACAAATTTAAAGGAGCTACGTGGCTGCGTTCAAAATATGCAATTTCTTTTACCTCCTGTTTGGAAGATGTTCTGTCTGGGTACTGTTATGTTCTCAACCGTAAACCCATCTAATGTTATCTTTTCTAATAAGAGTTTTTTATGATTTATAAACCTAACTCTGGGAAAGGGTAGTGTATTTTATCACTGTCCGTCTGAAAAAGTTAGTGCTTGTAGACTTACACGCGTGATAGTAGTAATTGTGTATCGCGCGACGCGTGTTTAATGTTCGGCTTTCTGCCTCTCCCTTCTCGCTATCCTTTTGTCCATCTGTTCGTTCGTTTTGGTAACGTAATGTAGAAAAAGACATGAATGGAATTTAAAATTTAGGTCATTACGCAGTCTGCCTCTTAATGTTTTTCCAAGAAATACAGCACACGTTTCATTGAAGAAAGCGGGTATAATACAGTAAGCTTTTACTATCAACGTGAAAGCGTTACAATTTGCAGACGAAGCAGAAAACAAGGGGGATTTCGAGTACATTCCTTGTGACAGCACTGTCATTTTACCATTGCTCTTCTCTTTATTAATTTTATTTGTTAGGCTTCATATTTACCTAATAATTTATATATGTGGATTAGAATATTTCATGACACCTCCCCTCTTAAAACAGACATTATATGTCAGTCCTTTATTCTATATACACATATAGAAATTTATTATTATTTCTGGGGTTTACGGTGATTCTCATCACACGGATGGCGGCTTAAAAAATCCGCTCCCAGGTTGGTTTTTCCAGATATATATTCAATGCTAAAATTGTATGGAGCCAGAAGCAAAGACCATCGGAGTAACCTAGAGTTCTCATGCTTAGCCTGTGCTAAAAACGATAAAGGTTTGTGGTCAGTTTGCAACTTAAATGCCTTCCCATATAGATAAATATTGAATTTCTTTATTGCCCATATTACTGCAAGACATTCTTTTTCGCTAGTTGAGTAGTTGATTTCAGCTTTATTCAACTTTCTGCTAGCATATGCCACTGGGCTTAATTCCCCATCCAATGCATCTGATTTCTGTAGTAGAGTTGCACCTAACCCAATATTACTTGCATCCGTCCTTACTATGAATTCTTGACTTAAGTCAGGTAATTTCAAAATGGGTTTACTTGTGAGCTTTTCCTTCAATTCTTGGTAAGTCATTTCACATTGTGGTGTCCATGTAATGCGATCTGGAAGTCCTTTACGTGTCAATTCCGTTAAAGGTGCACATATGGAATTAAAGTTTTTGATATACTTCTGGTAGAAACCACATAATGAGACAAAGGATCTCACGTCCTTCTTGGTTTGTGGTCTCGGGGCTTTCTGTAGTTTCTCTAAGTTCTTTGGGTCAGGGGTCATGTTTCCCTGATAAACTGTGTGTCCCAAAAATTCCAATTCTTTACATCCAACGCAACATTTGGTTGGTCGGGCTGTTAAATTTGCCTCCCTAAGTCGATCAAACAGCATGTTCAGAGAGTCAATGTGTTCCTCAAATGTTTCTGTTGCTATAAGGATATCATCCATAAAATTTGTTATACAGGGATTATTCAGAGGATCCAATAATTTTCTCATCATTCTAGAGAAGACACTAGGCGCATTCTTCAATCCAAATGGCAATCTATTAAACTCATAGTGTCCTTCTGAGGTACTAAAAGCTAGGTATGGTCTAACCTCAGGCTTTACTGGAATCTGATAGTATCCTTTACTCAGATCCACTTTTGAGAAATATTTAGCTTTATTTAGCCTGGCAAACAGCTGATTTGTATCCGGCAATGGATCCACCTGTCCTTCTGTAATAGCATTCAGTCTCCTGTAATCTATACAGAGTCTATGTTCTCCAGAGGGCTTCCTTAAGAGTACAACACCGGAACTATACGAAGACTCACTGTGCGAAATAATTCCTTCCTTCAATAGATAGTCTATCTCTTCCTTCAAAGCTTTTTCCTTAGCAAACGGAATCGAATATGGTTTCATACAGACAGGTGTGGAGTCTATGAGTTTCATATCATATTCCAATAGGTTTGTATGCCCTGGTCGGTCTGTTAACACCTCTGCATGATTATTTAGAACCTGTTGCACTCTCTCTTTCTGAGTTTTCGTTAAATGTGTACTGATTTTCACCTGTGCGGCTGTCTCACAGGGGTGTAATGGATATTCAAATGATGAAAGTGGTTCCTTTTTCATCTCCATGGCGATGGACAAGGTCAACAAGTGTGTCTCTTCCTGATGTTCTCTTTCCAAATATTTCTTCAGGAGATTCACATGATAGATTTTTTCTTTCCCCTTCTTATCTATCTTATAATTTGTTCTAGACACCTTCTCTAAAACTGTATATGGACCCTGCCATCCAATTTGTAACTTATTCTGACTCCCAGGCAAAAGAAGCAGTACTTTCTCTCCCACAGCCAAATTTCTGTCTTTCGCCTTCCTGTTATAATAGGCAGCATGTTTCTTCCTGGCTTGTTTCAAATTTTCATTGGCAAGTTTCCAGCCAGTTTTCAACCGAGTGGTCAGCTCATTCACATATTGGTATGAAGATGTAATGTTTTCCTCTGCCTTTTCATCAGTCCACGTTCTTAACAAAGCTACATATGGACCTTTAATTGTGTGGACCTATTTGTCCATGCACCGGTATGGTCTCTTCCACTCGAAGCTTTATAGTGATGATTTTTCCTCCCAGAATTATCATTCACAAAACGACCGCTACCAATTTTTCTTTTGGGGCTTTCTCCCCTCTTAAAATTCTTGATGAGAGATTTCCTCTCTACATCTTCTTCCTCCAGTTTGTTTAAGTCCGATTGAGGGATTGTCGGCTTATCCTGGGGTAAGACATCCTTTTGCACTCTCCGCATAGTGGCCATTGTAAAACAGTTAAGTGAAGCTTGTCCGTGAAAAGGGGCTTCCCATTCCATTTGGTCCACTTTATCAAATTTATATCTCTTTTTATTATCAGGCCTAATTTTGCCTCGTGGCGTGTCCAGGTCCTGATCCATGTTCCCACTTGTGGGTGTTCCCTCATGTGCTATACTACACCTTTCTACAAAATTCTCAATGTCCCATCTTGCTTTGGGCCAATAATAATTGTGAGCCACCTTTTGAATGATGGTACCTATTTTCTCATGGTCCCCATCTGGTTTCACATGTAAGCTCCTTATTAAGTCTGTCCTATATCTTTTTGGAAGAACCAGCTGTCCGTGACCATTGGATCTAGCTCCAGTCTTCCTATACATCAACTTGTTTTTCATGTAAAATCTCCCTTGCCTGGAGTTGTATGACAAGTTGACAATTTTCTGAAACAAGGCTTGAGTGTTTTATCCCCAGCCTGTGCCTTCCTCATCTCTTCTGGAGTGGTATCCAACATAATATCCTCCTCCTGTCTTGAGGTCGACCTGACCTGAAGGGTTGCCATATACACAGGTTTCCTTCTGCAACGGTCAGTGTCATGATTGTCCATCTGACAATTCTTACACCACCTTTTTCCTTGGTTGAAAGATTTTCTTTCATCATATTTCCTTTCATCGAATTGTGGGAATTTATTTTTATTGTCATACCGTGGCCTATCAAATTGGTGCTTACCTTTATTTTGATCCCTAGGATCAAATTTATTAAAGTTCTGTGGTGCCCTAAAGTTATCCACCTGTTTCTTTTTATTACCTGTTACCTCTGCTTGAGCTGCTTGATACCTTTCAGCAACATTTAGCAACTCATCCAGCCTCTCTGCACCTTGTTCCATGAGAAACTTTCTCAGGTCTGGAGCCATGGACTCTCTTAATTGCTCTATAAGGACCATTTCCTTAAGATCTTGGGTTTTCCCCAGAGAAGTCCATTTCTCCAAGTATGTCTCTATCCGTGCAGAGAACTGGTGATAGGTTTCACCTGACAGTAGTTTAGCATTCCTAAATTTTTTCCTGTAAAACTCTGCATTCTTTTCATACCTTAACAAAAGAGCCTGCTTTAGCATGTCATAATTTTCCTGATCACCTCTGCTCATTTTTGCAAAAACTTCATAAGCTGCCCCACGAAGTCCCTGAGATAACTTTAAGCTCCACCTTTCTCTCTCTAACCCATACGTGGTGGCTAATAGTTCATACCTATTTATA
Source organism: Oreohelix idahoensis (assembly GCA_024509875.1). Taxonomy (NCBI): domain Eukaryota; kingdom Metazoa; phylum Mollusca; class Gastropoda; order Stylommatophora; family Oreohelicidae; genus Oreohelix; species Oreohelix idahoensis. The sequence goes on along the minus strand of JAMPIV010022794.1, from coordinate 21,596 downwards.
TAGCTCTCAATATCATCGTCTTTCTCAACAAAATGATCTAAATGAAAGTTCATAGCTGAGGTTGAGGCTCCCTGAGTAACCGTAGCATCAGAGGCAAAGGGACTGGCACCATTTTCAGGAGCATGGCCTTGAAACTCAAACTCCCTTAGTCGTAACTCATGTTCCCTTTGTAATCTCTTCTCCTCCTTTTCTGCTTCCCTTTCTGCAGCTAATCTCTTCTCTTCCCTTTCTGCAGCTAATTTCTTCTCTTCCCTTTCTGCAGCTAATTTCTTCTCTTCCCTTTCTGCAGCTTGTCTTCTTTCCTCGGCTTCCAATGCTTTAGCCTCTTTGTCAGCCTCAATCTGCAGCCTCTTAATTTCCTTGTCAGCCTCTAACTTTCTTTCGGCTTCAAACCTTCTTTCTTCGCGTTCAATAAATTTGTCACATTCCGTCGTGACATAGGCAACCATAACTTGCCCATCTAATCCTAACTCTTTTGCAGTCTGAACAGCGGCAGATCGAAATTTGGCCAGGTCCGCCATTGTCTATCAGGTAAATTTTTATAATGTCTACCCAACAATTCAATTTCTAACTATATATCTAATGGACAACACAGGCACCGTGAGCTCAACCTTATTTAATTCCACCCAAGGATACCTTTTAATTCTTATATTCCCTGAAGTGAATTACCCCCAATATTTTTAATAGTTAAAGATTCAAAATCCCGGACGAGCCCCCAATATATGTGGTGAAGTGGGATGTTATAAATACTTATAGGGAACTTAGTGTACTGACTGAGATCAGCTGTGAAGGTATCTATATCTATTAAGAGTAGTGTATTATAGATAACCTTACTTGCTACCACATATCTATATATCTCAGTCAGAATTATTCTGGAATAGTGTGATGCTACGTTATGTGTCTAGGGTATGAGTATGGTGAAGTGTAAGTCACAACAACAGACAGATAAACAATTTAATTTAATCCACTACTCTTGACAACACTGTGACACTCACATACATATAACACTCTACAAAGATATCTTAAAAGAGTCACTGATAAACTTTCAAATAACAATATGTATTCATTACTGGCATGAATGAATATGTGTCCTGATTCAACTACAAGGGAACCAGGAATCACAATCAATTTAACTTACAAGTTATGTACAGAATGTATTTAATATGAATATTGTAGTGACATATATTATTACAAATGTTCTATGTGTGTCAGTTGTGTAGTAGTAAAATGAGGTAATACTGGTTTTATTTTGTTCAAGCTCTGTTGGTATTTGTCATCATGACTTCAATAGTTTGTCTTTAGGGACCAGTATTGGAGATGTTCACAGTTCCTGATTTTAAGACAAGTAAATTCCCCTCTTAATGTTAATTTTAAAAAGTCAGTTCAAGATGAGGGGACATAATGTTGAGCTCAGCTGGCCAATTCGCTTATCTGGCGTGATGGCGGCAGGAAAGGACTCCTCTGCTCGAATTCTCCTCTGGGTTCAGGAGACACCTCACTGATAGCTAAAAAGACCAAGGAGTATGCTGTCCGACTCAGGATTCAGCAAAGCTCTGACTAGGTGCTGCTCAGTACCATCAAGACCTCTGTCCCACAATTCATACGAATAACACAGATACGTTGATTAGCAATGAATTCTGGCACAAACTGGCACAAATTTCCATCTGCCTATGTTCCAGGCTTTTATTGAGCAAAATATATGCTGGCTTCAACGCACTGATTCTTTATCAAGCTATTTTAAACAAGTGGTTTCGAACTAACGCTCCCAAGTGTGTATATCAGCGAGTCTGACCAATGAGCCCCGTTTCGACAAGTGTTTGAAAAAATGTTACCTTTCCCCGTTTCCCCTAACAACCAAGATAGTATTTATAGCCCGACCAATCGTGGTTAGGCTTTCATTTGTTGCGCTCCAATCAATTTGGAGTTTACATGGTAGGCTATTTCTGTAACGTAAATTTTTTTCAAACACGTTAAAAAAAAATCTTATGAGCAGAAATGATTTTATGCTGTCAGGCACCCCCAATATTTTATTTTGGGTATAATTTATTAATTCCTGGACTATTTGCGTAACGTTTTACATATTATTTGTCAGCAAGCCCTAAGGAACCCAAAAATACAAATTTAAAGGAGCTACGTGGCTGCGTTCAAAATATGCAATTTCTTTTACCTCCTGTTTCGAAGATGTTCTGTCTGGGTACTGTTATGTTCTCAACCGTAAACCCATCTAATGTTATCTTTTCTAATAAGAGTTTTTTATGATTTATAAACCTAACTCTGGGAAAGGGTAGTGTATTTTATCACTGTCCGTCTGAAAAAGTTAGTGCTTGTAGACTTACACGCGTGATAGTAGTAATTGTGTATCGCGCGACGCGTGTTTAATGTTCGGCTTTCTGCCTCTCCCTTCTCGCTATCCTTTTGTCCATCTGTTCGTTCGTTTTGGTAACGTAATGTAGAAAAAGACATGAATGGAATTTAAAATTTAGGTCATTACGCAGTCTGCCTCTTAATGTTTTTCCAAGAAATACAGCACACGTTTCATTGAAGAAAGCGGGTATAATACAGTAAGCTTTTACTATCAACGTGAAAGCGTTACAATTTGCAGACGAAGCAGAAAACAAGGGGGATTTCGAGTACATTCCTTGTGACAGCACTGTCATTTTACCATTGCTCTTCTCTTTATTAATTTTATTTGTTAGGCTTCATATTTACCTAATAATTTATATATGTGGATTAGAATATTTCATGACATGGCATTTGTCTATCATCATGTCATCAATCATGTGCATAACCAATTTTGTAATAAACTGTCAATCGGTATCATTAAGATGTGCGAGGGTGGCATATAAACATATAACACATCTTATAAAAACATTCAAAATGTGTTCTCTTTTTTTCTTTATGTCTTTTCTCTTTTCATTTTTTTTTTTTCAAGTTCATTTCTTTTTTTCATTTTTCTGTTTCATTTCTCTTTTCTTTGCATTTTCTGTTTGATTTCTTTTCTTTGCATTTTCTGTTTTGTTCATCTTTTCTGGTTTGCAAATTTTTTTTCTTTGCAATATGTCAAAATTTCAATTCTTTTCTGACAATGTATCACAATTACAAGAGAATGATAATAATCAATTTACTAATCACTAGAGATACTACCAATCTTAAACAATAGGGCTGCAAGCAATAGTTAGGGTCAGAAAAGAATTAACATAGTAGTATCTGTTAATAATGAGTGAGGAGAGGGTACTGTAAGTTCGTGATAGCTAGGGGAAAAATTTAAGACCTTCTGATTACAACATTATTGTAATTCGAAGGGATGGAAAGTGATTTGGATAGAAAAACTCATGTCTAGAATGTCATCTCAAAATAGTGGAAAGAAAAATAGTAAGTTAAGGAGGTGTGATAGTGGAGTAAGGAAAATCTTACAATGGTGAGTCAAAGGTTGGATATACAATTTCTTATGCGAAGTAAACAAATTTTGTGAACATGCTAAGATAAATAAATTCTGTGGAGAAAATAGGATAGCATGGCATAATAATTACAGATGTCATAGTGGTGTCAGTGTGATGGATCTAAGTGATATATAATAGATGAGGTAAGATAATTGGGAACAAAGATATTAGTATCAGGTAAGACGAAAATTACTCGTGCAAGGGTGCTTGCATGAAGATGCACGGACAATGAATCACTGGGCTCTGGAACTGTAAGGACAAGAAATCTAGTGAATGAAGCGTGGATTATACTCAGTTACAAAAGTATAGATCAATGTTACAACAGAATCAGTGGGACACATGTGCTATAAGTGAGGTTGTGTAAGTTAACATTTTAAACATTAAAAACTGTCTGACTAATAAGTGTGTCTGTAAACAAGGAACATTGTATCTTTTGTGTCATCTTTATTTCACTAAACCATAAAATGTCTAACTAGAATCATCTGTGGGCTGTTCTTGAGTGTTCGCTGGTCATCAGTAGTGGTATGGCTGGGAAAAACTTTCTGGCATTAAGTCATCTAGAACTGTTAATTTGAATATAGTCTGAAAATAGAGTACATTTAAAAACGTTATTACATAATATTCACTTTAGCGTTGACCGTACATGGGATGGCATGTACATGAAGATACGAGGGCGTGTTTTAGAAAAGCCTTGTGAATTCTTTCGCGAACTCCAACATTGCAATGTCCCGACTGGTTAGGCGAGCATCATATTGAGTAACTGTGGGTACAGTAGGCGATACAACATTGGCTGAGTGGTGGGGCGCTGAAGACATCGACGAATGCGGTGATGGTTTAACTGTAGATTGCACATCTTTTAGTTTGGAAGTAGGCGTATGTTTCGCCTTGATTTTTCTTCTGACCTGGTTCTGCGGTATGTTAACATCGTTTACAGTGGGCACAGTAATTTGCACACTGTTGCTTTTGACAGGTTGGTGGTACGCTGAAGAAAATGGTACCGATTGTGATGTTGCCGGGGGATGTATGGCTAGGACTTCTCGGCTGGGTTTTGAAACATGATAGCGTTTCGCCTTGATTATTCGCCTGACATCGTTCTGTTGTAATTCTATGCACTTGGTGACAGGAGGCGAATCCTGAGGCTTAGGGAAACATGACTTGACAGTGGTGTGTAGTTGTAATGGTGGGGTGCTGAATATTGATTCGAAACCGCTATCTGAGTCCGATATACAGGACATTTTGTCGTTTACATGTACGTTGGAGTCTGGTACTAATAAGGTGCTATCTGCATCACTGGTACTGGCTGTGTCTGGTAAATCAATGTCTTTTTCTCGTTCATATGCTTCCACCATTTCTCTGTCATTTTGTTCGTTGGGGTCTGACGAAATTGCACGGGGGTTGACACTGTGGTTTCTCATTTCTTGTTGCGTTTCGTCTTCATAAGGATTTGTGGTATATGGTTCCACAAACTGTTTGGGGATAGTTTCTTCAGGATCTGATTTTTCAGGGTGATCAGCTGTGTTCTTGTTGTAAAGCAGTGGTTCTTCTTCACTAGTATTCCAGCTGGAGCTGCCTGAACTGGGAGTGTGGTACGTATCGATTGACGAATGGTTACTGCGGGAGTAAGTTTGAGTGTGGACAAACGTTGACTTGGTATTGTCAGTTTGTGTTGCTACACAAACCATCGTTGTTTTTGCAAAAATCATCTTGGTTTGAGGTTCTTGCGTTGTTGGCTTGGGTTGATTTATCGTCATGGGGGTTAACTGTGTCTTGTTATTATGGACTAAATTTATTTGTTGGCGGCTATGATCTTTGTTTCCTGACCTTATTGGACCTATTTGTGCCCTCCATCCATCTTCTGTTGATATGAGGCAAACTTGTCCATTCTCTGACGTTACGTTTTTGAATTCCCATAACTTTCTGTTTTGAACCGCAGTAATGAAATTTCTTACTGTCATTCTTTGAGCTCGTTTATTCAATGTGTTCCAGTGTTTGTTAGCTGCCGTCATGTGCCTTGTCTTGTTGTCATTATACCTGATCGATGATAGTATACGTGGTCTGCTTTCTGTTTCTCTGTGGCGATAATATGGAGGTGTTTGTCTCATGGGGGCACGGGATTTTGTGTGCTGGGGATTCGAACGGGGAACAGCGTGGATCGGATACCTCCGTTTCTGCCATGTGCTATGTGGTTTTTCGTATGTCCGGTAATCAATAAATCGTCTATCTCTGTCAAGCTGAGGACGACTTTTACGTTGATATATGTTGCTGTAAACACTGTAACTTCGCCTATCCGCGTATGTTACTTTACGATGGGTTGAACAACTGTCATCATCTTCATCTGGGATGTAGGATTTTCTGTTTCCTTCATGTGAAGTGTTTTCGCTTCGTCTGTGTACGTGTTTAGAGGTATAGCAACCTCTCGTTGTAGAGTTGTACAACATTTCTTCCTTTTCAGTAGAACATGCATTAGGTTTCTGTAGGTCTACAGCATAATAGCTTCCAGTATGCGAGCCATATACATATTTATATGGGGCAGTGGGATGTGCGTCTACTTTAGGATAACTTCCTGGCAGACAATATTCATTTCTCTTGTTGAAATTGGGCGGGTGGCGCGGAACGTGTTTGTTATGCATTGTCCAGGTATTTTCATGGGTAAAACGATAGCTGTATGGGCTGGCCTGCCTATACCCTTGTTGTCGATGCATTTTCCAGTCTTATTTATTCCTTGTTAATCGTGGTTTCCTTATGCACTAGGGTTGATTATAGTGGTTGTGCCTGTGCGGATTGGTTTTCCAGTTGCTGCTGTCGTTCTACCCCGAGTTGCTGGAAATCTTCCATTAATTGGTCCATCTTTCGTTAATGCTTCTGCTCTTTTATAGAGGACTGGTCACTAGGCACCAAATAGAGATGTGTTTTCCTGCTCAATACCCTTTTAATGAGGACTGGCACGGGCACCATATAGAGATGTGTGGCCGGGTGGGGCAGTTGGGATTTGCTGTTTATGCAGAGAGTGTTAGATGTAGATACTAGCTTGTCCGCTAGAGTTAGTGATTGCTCTCTTACAGTCTTACAGGAGTTTTCCAGGTTCTGGGACAATCCTCAAGGATGTATTGAGTTAGAGCAGATGTGTTAGTAAGGCATTATAGGTTTAAAATAGACATTCCTTTCTTCCATCCATAGGTGTGTAGCAAAGTAATTGAAAGACGACCTGCCTTTGGACTTAACGTGATTGTTTATTGATCACCACATATGTACAAGTCAACATAGCGAAACTTTATAAGATACATATGGCAATTATTCTTCAGAGCATATTTCTTCCCAAATGCCTGCTGTATAGGCTTCTAACTTCACACGAACCACTCTGGTTCTACTCATAGGACATTCTTTCCTGTTCTTAATGCCATATTTACAGGTAAGTGCATACTAGTAGTTCAATAGGGATTACTCTGCTTCTTCAGGATATAAAATAGCTATATCTGTTCCTGATATGCCATAGCTTCAGCTGAACAAATCAATCCTGCATATACATTTAAAGGAAAACCTTCAGCCATTATTTCCTTTCTAAATCTGCAACACTCATTCGATCTCGACATGTCAAATAATGTAGAGTAATTAGTGGTGACTACTTACAGACTTCGAATATAGAATTCAAATACACAAAAATGCACATTGAAAAGAACATGCTATCATCCTCGGAATTGCTAATTGCTAATTCTTCAAATTGAATAAACTTGCATGCAGTAAACCACTGCGTTATGAGCACAAACTTGCTTGTCTTCCTAGCTAGACGCGTCCCTTTCAACTAACTGGGCCGCTGGGGAAATCGCGTCTGTTCTACATTTCCTGAGCTCACGATTGGGTAAAAATCACGTGACTAACGCGACTCTATCCTAATTAAAATTTAATCTGTTTCTAGGAAAGTAGAAATGTATATGCTAATCTGGGTTCCTTCGTCTTTAGTGGAATATAATCTATATCCGAAGAAATCACGGTATACGCGGCTACATACAGATCCCGGGGCCCTGCAAATGTATCCCGTAGGGAGACATTTGAGTACTATCAAATCTTTAAAAAAATCCCAAATATTTCCTGCGAGTGCCTGATAACATACCTTTATGTTTGTTTCATATTAATTTGCTCTTTCCACCATTGTCTTTCCACCATTATCTGTCTGTTAACTTTCATCTCAGACGTCCTGTTACTCTGCAGCTAGATCTCCTAATGAAATTGCCGAACTAGAAGATGGATGATATGGTTTTGTCTATCAAGACCCATATTGTAACTATGAACTCTTCTTTTTCTTCATTCGTCTTCAGATTTCCACATTAATGACTCTAATAAAGGCAGTAGTCAGATCAAGGTTCCTGACATCTCGTTGACCCTCAGATTTCCGCATTAATGACTCTAGTAAAGGCAGTAGTCAGATCAAGGTTCCTGACGTCTCGTTCACCCTCAGATTTCCGCATTAATGACTCTAGTAAAGGCAGTAGTCAGATTAAGGTTCCTGACGTCTCCAAGCAGTTTTTCGTGGCGAGAAGTAGGATTTTGCCAAATGTCACTCCGTTCACTGCTGTATGTTAAACAGGACTGCAGTAGATGTTCGACTGTCGTGGGGCTGATGCCACAGGTACAGAAATCTGTTGCACCAATCCTGTACTTGTGGTATAGATGGTTTCCCACAGTCATTTATGACTGAACGGAACGACTACAATCTATGGTACCTCAATCAGTTGTGTCCAGTGTGTAGCGAGAAAATGATGACATGGTCTCGCCTAGATAGTAATGAAGTCTTACTCGGAGCTCCCTGAGAAGTAGGTATATGACGAAGCCAAGACAAATCTGCGTTTGTTAGATTCCAGTTTTCAATCCTAAGTTCTGCCGGATGAGTATTCAGATTCGGATACGACAAGCGGTACAATATATCATAATATAAGGGATGATAACAGTTTTATTTTATATTATTTATGAGTCACAACCCAAATGGGCCCGCCCCCTTAGAGTGTAAAGTAGATTAAAGGGCCAAAACATTTGTCTGATGGGCGGGACTCTACTGATGATCACCTTTGATTCCGCTGTACCGCTCTGTTGTAGAGTTTTCAGTCACACAGCAGCATCCTAGCAGGTGGGATAATGAAATCAAGAAATGAACACGTATTGCCAAAATATATATTCAACAGCTTTATACACATTAATAATAGCTTCACCGTCATCTAGTATTATATATATATGTATATAGAGTATAGTATTGCATATTATCTAGTATTATATCATCATCATGTGGCCTTTGTTTCCTTGCGGTGAATGGACCAACCACTGTACCCAGTTCTCTTGTTGGAAACACCAAAGTATTCCTCTGATCCTGCAGCCGTGGTCTGCTTGACATTTTGTTTGACATGATGATGTTACCCGCCCTATTCACAACCTCATGGTAGTTGGCTGGCACGAATTACCTGATGGAGGAGGAGGGATCCCGTTACACGCCCATTGAGGCGTATTCGGAGTATGGTGTTAGGTCCATATTTTCTTGACCGTCGGCACACTAGGGGTGATGTGGTCAGCATCAATCACGCCGGCCGCCTTAACCTTCCCAGAGTTGCTCTGGTACCCAAATTCGGGATCAACATGGGGTAGGAATAAAAAAGTGAATGCTGAATTAGTTGTTGGATGATCAGGCTACCATCTTGATCCTTAATAAATATTTGACTTATATCAATGCACTGTTTTTTGTCCTCTTCTTATTTTGTATTTGTTTGTTTGTTTTACGTTTTATTTCATGTATTTTTTTTATGTGGTATATCGTGCGAATGGCAGAGCAGTTAGAGCCCTGCCTGTCGCGGCAAAGGTAAAAAAGTTGTCCCATAGCATATACGGCCGTAGGGGAGTGATGTGTTAGAGACCTCACTATACTTAGGTCCAGCATCGAGTGGTGGGGTGACCAGTTCCATTCCTCGCTGTCTTTTCCTTCCCTAACTCAAGTGCAAAGTCAGGTACCCATTTACAGCTGGGTAGACGCGGCAAAAGGTACCGGGATCGAAACACGACGGCGTCCCACTCCTGTCTACTAACCTGTACATGGGTATCTGATCCTTCTCTCGGGAGTTAGGGGAGGCTATTTCAGCAAGGAAGGGAACTGATCCTCTACCTCTCGAAGCTGGACCTAGTAAAGTGAAATCTTTAACTCGTTACTCTCCTATTTGGCAGGGAGGATAGTGTGATTCGCTTCCGTAGCTAGGCGGTGGTGCCGTTCGGAAGGTCCTGGGTTCGATTCTCCGGTAAGCCACTCATATCTGTTGCTTTTCTGGTGTCTAGTTTTCTACTTCTTTCTTTCTCACGAGTACCTGTAACATACCTTTATGTGTGTAATACAGGCATACCTCGCTTTATTGCACCTCGCTTTATTGTGCTTCGCAGATATTGCGATTTTAAAATTATTCATGTTTATTTATTAGAACGTGCCTTCTTCTTCCGACAGATTTTGGCTCTCCACCAGCAAAAAGATTACAATTCGCTGAAGGCTCAGATGATGAAGATTAGTATTTTTTTTAAAGCAATAAAGTATTTTTAATGATAGTACATTGTTCTTGTACATTGTACATAAAGGTATGTTTTCAGGCACTATTTCTTACGAGTGCCTGAAAACATACCTGCATGTTTGTCAAATATTTATTTACTGTTTACAGGCCTCGGGTTTCCCTTCCTTATGTGTTATAAATGTTTATACAATACCAAAACTTACCCTCTGTCCTGTACTTACTGTTCTTAGTCTTCTATCATTTACTAGATACAGTATTAAGGTCTTTGTCTTGTGTGGTCTGGCCTATACTGTATAATAGGGGAACAACAGAAGTGATTGAGTCATTAATAGGCTGGACTGCCCATGGTAAACTTCTGGTGTTATGTGTTGTGGGTCTCACTAATGACCCGTCATCGAAGCATCATTTTTTGGTGATGCCTAGATGGCAGGGAGGATAGTGTGATTCGTTTGCATAGCTAGGCGGGGTTGTCGCATGGAAGGTCGTGGGTTCGAGTCCTGGGTAAGCCACTCACGTCTGTTGTTTTTCTGTTGTCTAGTGTTCTACTTCTTTATTTCATATAATCTTAGTTTGGTGTTTGTGCTGTACTGGAAAGACTTCCAGATGTTGTTGAGACTAGCAAAGGCTGTTCTCGCTTTATTCATTCTGTTGTTGATATCTTTGCTTGTTCCGCCATCTGGTGTTACTATGCATCCTACGTATGTAAATGTGTCAGCGAAAGGCGTAGAACAGGAGAACTTGGCTTGAATTAGATGAAGGCCTATGCTCCTTGGAGCGGCGGTAGCATAGTGGTTAGTGCACTGGCTTCCTAGCTCAGTGGTCTATGGTTCGATCCCCAGATGAGGTGGGATTTTTTAAGGCCACAAACGGCTCCTGGGTCGACCCAGCCCCAAATGGGTACCAGAGCAACTCTGGGAAGGTTAAGGCGGCCGGCGTGACGCTGACCACATCACTCCTAGTGTGTCGATGGTCAAGAAAATATGGGCCTAACACCATATTCCCAATATGCCTCAATGGGCATGTAACGGGGTCCTTTTCCCTATGTTTCTTGGGGAACTGAAGGGTTATAGATTAAGGAATTGATTTAAAAATTCCTGTTAATGCATGCACAGTCAGTTGTGGGCCCATTGGAGAAGCTTTTACTGGGGTTTTATTTTATAACTGTCAAGGTGTAAAATATGATCACACATTAAAAATAATAGTTATACTGTTTAGGCATTCAGAAAGAACGCATGCGTCATTGTAAACTGACTTCGATCTGGGGGGTATCAGGGCGGAAATATTTCAATACGACTGTGTACGTAGGTTGATCGCCGTACTGTATATCGCGTCTTTCAGCGTGAGCGAACTGTGATAGGCTTTGAGGCAGAACATGTCAACAGACCCAGCGCTTTGATGTGGGCTGTGTGCACCAGAACGTGACGAGGGCTTAAATTTTTAATTTCAATCACTTGTTGTGCCTGGACTGGCGATGGCACCTACTATTGAAAATAGATACGTCGTCATTCAGTTATATCATGACGTTTGTCTAAAAATAAAATATCTTGTAATTAGTGTAGCACTAGCAGCAAAGTAGTAGTAGAAGGAGTAGAAATAGTAGTAGAAGTAGCAGTAGCAATAGTGTGACAAAACGGGGTGGCCCCTATCGATCTTTGTTTCTCTCCGGCAGTATCGGTACATTTGTGGTACTGATTTGTATTATGCGCTCTCAAGTATCGCACTTTTCTTTCTTTCTCTCTTTCTTTCGTCGTTATTTTTCTGCTCAGTAGCAGATATTTGATTTTATTAAATCATTCGACTCTCCTCTCTGTGATTTCACCTGTTTGCTACCCAATCATCCTAGCTTACGGCGAGCAAGTGAGATAAGATAGTCGCCGGCGTGTTAAGATTGAACCGTTGATAAGACGACTCGGTTGGTAACCCAGATGGGCAGACACGGAGTTTTGCGTACTCATCCGACAGATAACGAAATTACTGTCTGTGTGACACATGTGGGCAGACAGGTGTGACATAATAGCTTCCAGGCCGACTTGTTATGACAACATTACTTTCTAATAAAGTAATAAATATTACAGCTTACACATGTTGTCATGTGAGTTCCCCGATATCTCTGTAAGTTTGTATACAAGGGAATCGGACATCATATTACCATATATGGGAGACGTGACCTTTGCAAAATTTTTCCATGTCGGAAATATTTTGAAAGTACCACACCCGACCTGTTTTAATATGATTGGAGCGTTTATTTAACTCCGTAACAAACGAAGGCGTGGGAAGATAGGAATATAGTCTGACCATTTCGCTGTTTTATTTCACTGTGAATTTCACGCTTGCCAAGACAACATCAGACCTCGCCAGAGTGAAGACTAGATTTATAATTCCTGTTTTTAACAGGACCTTTTATTGGAGAACCAAATAGGACTTACAAAGCACAGGAAATCTCTACATTTTAATAAGGAACACTGGGACTAGGAAACTGAAGAAAGACACGGAGTCAGAGGGAATTGAAGTTAAAATTAACGACCACCAGTACACGTGAAAGAAGGCAGCTGCCAGCGCCTTATTTTTGTTAAGTCATCAGAGCAAAAACGTCTGTGAGCCAAGATTGGCGTAAGTAGTGCATTTTGATTCTATATTTTATTACTAACGTGTGAGTTTTAATGTGTGAAAATTGCTACAGGACGCCCAAGTCATTTGAGGCTGGCAACCTCAGTATCTAGAATGATGATTCGTGAACCACCACTGCACGGGCTGGTGATTGCTTTATTGATAGTTTCGTAAAGAGAACTAAAAGCATAAAGTAGTTACAGGTTCCCTATGGAGCAGAGCGGGAAAGATGAAAGAAATGATGTACATTCTAAGAATAATACTTACAGTTTCAAAGCTTTTCACTCCGTGTAAATGTAAACGAAAAAACATATTCATCTTAAAATTAACAGAAGTTTCAAACTGTTCAACAAGTGTAAATATAAAGGAAACATAAATGAATTTATATTGTGAACACTTTTCAAACAGTGGAGATGTAAATGTAAAACATATTATATCTGTACGTTTAACCTTTTCATTTAAATGTAATGTAAAGCTAAAGCTATACAGTTTAAATGTAAAGGAAGTTTTATCCCGAGGGAACGAACGAACGAACTTTATTTTCAAAGGGTTAAGAATTGGGCTCGCAGGCCCGTCTTACATTCTGCCCTTCTTCTCTCTGTCATCTTACATACCATATCCTTTCAATCGCACATGTATGTGACAGACAACTCAGCCGTCCCTGAATTTGTTAGATGATGGTAAGAACCCTCTCATAACATCGGTACCCCTGAAGTTTTGGATGATATGGTACGACCCTTCGTAACGACCCCTTCGCATAGCATCAGTGCCCCCGAATATTGTGGTAACTTTTCGTCAAACGGGATTTTTTTCACATGGACTCATTAGCTATGCAACCTTTCCACGCAGATGGTCAACACGTTTGCTGATTAATATGTGGACAGTTTGCCTACCGTTCATTCTGGTCATCGCATTGATTTAAGGAGAGGTTAAATCACGCCCACGGATATCTCTTGAGCAATCATATGCAGCTATTTTCATTAACTTGGCCAGTGGGGGGCGTTGCCAGCATCAAACGATAGTAGCGACCACGATCAAAGACACGGGGGGGGGGGGGGGTGGCGGATCTCAGGAAAGACTAGCGGCACGCTATAAAAAAGGCAGTACTGGTCCCTGAAACGAGCGACGCAAGTTTCCTGCCGGTATTTCGCATCTCGGTGTTAACAACAGAACCGATCGCAGTGGGAGCGAACGGGAAAGCCGACGCGCACGCAGCGAGCGGAGATACGGAAGACCAGGGGCGGCATCTCTCTTTAGTCTGGCGGTCAGATCCCCAAAAGTCTCATGAGATCTAAAAAGGTGTCAAATTTAACATGTCCCGCTCATCTTACATTCCGTTTTAGATATATACAGACCATAAAGAAATGCACTTTATCACTCGTTGGCCAGACCTTGACAGAAGCACTAGCTATATTTGAAATCGTGTTAGATTTTCCCCTGGATTTTCATATATATTTGCAGTGAATTCTATTCTGTGCAAAACGGTAAAATATAATTGTGTAAAGTGATCAGTGGTCTAGTTCATTCATTCTATTTCACTGGATTTTGCGTTAATTTAAATCTATTAAATTAAACCATCTCAATAGTTCCAGTTGTAAATGTAATGATATATCTATTATATTATTTCAAAAGATAATAGATGCTTAAATGCTTAAATTAACTTTTAAAAGTCGCGAAGGAATTTATAACTGAGTTAAGTCATATATATAGATGTGTGTTTTAACCATTTAAACTCGCGAAGTGTCTTCTTAAATATATAATTAAATACGCGAGTGTATATTATAGTCTTAACGGAAAATTCATCGCGCTTTAGAATGTTATTTGATTTTTCGGTATATTACATGTTTTTTTCTTTCATACAGAGTGATCGTAACCTGCGATCCCAGCAATAAAGAAATCATCTTAAAACTTCCAGACATATTGATGAAACATTTTAAATTTAATCTTGTGGCGGTCGGATGCGGCCTAGCTATCATAATTACATGAAAGAAAGCCTACCCAAGAATATTTAAAAAGAAACCATCAAATTAAATTACAATCTGGAAGAAGAACAGTGCCAGTAGCGATATTTTATTTACTGCCCTACTGTGAGAGAGTACATATTTACCTGAACTGTGACTGGGCCTAGTTTTTCCTCACTGGATTTAAAACCTACCGGTCAGTTACTATCATCACGCCTTGAAGGAATTTTACCACCAGAGCGAAATTAAAGAGACCACTCCATCCTCACCCCTGTGTTGAATTGTGTCAGTGCCATCCCATAGACTCTTTTTTATATAATAAAACACAAGAACCCTTAGGCTTCAAGTCCGGCGATAAGTGGGAATATTTGCTATCAGCTAACCTCGCTACATCTGGGGCGGGACATCGAAGTACTAGACATTTTCACATGTCAAGAGTGTAATTGCTGTTTATATAATTCTATGGATTGTCTGATGCTACAATCGGTAAGTGTGTGTGAGTATATGAGTGTGGGCCCTCACGCGCGTGCATGAATGACAGGAGATTTAATTTTTTGCTAACCATTTGTTAACTTGCCTACCGGGTAATACATTTTCTGTATACCCTGAATTGTTTTTTTTTTAAGTGGGATATTTTGTTAAATCTGTTTAAACCCCCCCCCCCCCCTTTTTTTTTTCATTTGCTTAGTAAAGGGAAGAACATTTGGGAATAACAGGATTTTTGTCTACCACCCATACCTAATATTGTAACACCTATTTCAGAGTAATTAAATTCATTGTTGGGTTACATT
Organism: Oreohelix idahoensis; assembly: GCA_024509875.1. Classification (NCBI taxonomy): domain Eukaryota; kingdom Metazoa; phylum Mollusca; class Gastropoda; order Stylommatophora; family Oreohelicidae; genus Oreohelix; species Oreohelix idahoensis. Next base: position 6,267 of record JAMPIV010022794.1, on the reverse strand, counting down.
ACCTATGTTCCTGATAACTATCTATCTTGGGACTGGGTTTATCTTTGTCTAATAAGCGGGAAGGGCTTAGTCGATACCAATCTTCTTCACCCCCTCCCAACCTTGTTATTTGTATTTTCTGTACTTATGATATTTTTCTGTAACACTTGATATTTGTTTGTGATTTGATTTTTAAGGTTAATAAACATCATAAACTTATTTAGTACTGTGTTGGTGTCGTGGTTGAGTTGGAGTGTAGAGTATTTGTCGAGTTGGACAACAGTAGTGAAATCGACAAGGGATAGTGGACTGACAGAGTTATAGATTACACTTTAGATAAGGTGTAAATAGGAGATGGACTTGAGACAACCTGGAAGAAGATTTATTCAAAGGATCTCTCTCTCCAGGCCTCAACTCACTTTTACTGTCTAAGCATCTCCTGCTCTCACTCTTTTCTCTTATCATACATAGAGATTCTAGTAAAGAGCTAAAAATGTAAATATGGATGGAAAGGTCGTGAACAGCGTATTAATAAAGGTGTAAACTTTATTAAAGAAGAAAAAGCATGGAATTAATGCATATCATCACAACAACATAAAATTACATCAATAACACTGGCTAACAAAAAAAAAAAATTTTTTTTCTTTCTCTAACATTTCTATGTTTTTCTGGTCAATTTTAATGCGCTGTTTTTAAATCTGCAAACCTTTTTTCTCTATCAGGTCGGGATCTCGAGAAATACGCAATTGAAGTTTTTTAACAACGCATACAGTATTATAACATCATTCGTACAAGAAGTATAACAGTTATGTAGGCTTGAATTTCTTTGCAGTCGACTTTCGTCGGTGAATGGCATGTGGTACATCGCGATGAAACATCCAACAATAATCGGCAAGCATGGTCACACTCCACCGTCCTTGATAACGTGACTCCATTACGGCGATATCTTGATGGAATCGTTCTCCATGTTCATCGCTGACTTCGCCAAGGTTGTCAGGGAAAAAGTCAAGATGCGAATCGAGCAAATGGATTTTGAGGGACATGTTACAGCCCATAATTCTGTATGCATCTATGCACTGCTTAACAATATGCACATAGTCGACAGATTTGTGATTTCCCAGAAAGTTATCGACGATCGATTTGAATGCCATCCATGCGTGAAGTTCACTACCATGTAACAAGTTCTCGAATTGTTTGTCTGCAATAACTTTCCTAATATGAGGTCCTACAAAGATACCTTCCTTTATCTTTGCATCGCTAACTTGCGGAAACTTTTCTCGAAGATAAGTGAAAGCTTTGCTCATTTTATCTAATGCTTTTACGAAATTCTTCATGAGCCCCAACTTTATATGTAACGGTGTTAAAATGATGCTGTCTTTGTTAACTAATGGCTCGTGTATTACATTTTTATGCCCGAGCTGCATACGATCCCTGATAGGCCACACCTTTCTTGCATAATGTTCCTGTCTGTTGCGGCTGTCCCATTCACATAGGAAGCAACAAAATTTAGTATACCCAGTCTGCATGCCCGTGAGAATTGCAATGACCTTTAGGTCTCCACAAATCCGCCATTGGTAGTCATTGTACTTTATTTTTGCCAAAAGTATAGCCATATTGTCATAAGTTTCTTTCATATGAACAGAGTAGGCGACTGGAATTTTGCAATAGCAAATGTCATCATCCATCTCAAAGTATTGAACAAGTTCTCTGTGTCTATGACGAAATTTAGATATCAAAGTATTGGGCGCTAAAAGATTCCATTCTTTGAGTCACGAACCGAGTAATTCCACTTGTCCTTTGGTAAGAGCGAGATCACGTATTAGATCTGAAAGGTTAATTAAGTGAACACCATCATTCACCGGTATATAATCCGAGTCAGAATTAGTTTCTGAAGCAGGTAAACTATCACTTTCTGATGGTTCATTGACGTCCAACGGATATTGTTCTGGTGGAACTGGGATCGGACACGTGATTGGATCACGAGACACTGGTTTCGAAACCGATTCATTATTTGGATAAACCACAGACTTTCTAGTTTTAAAAGTGAAACCATGGATATTTGTCAAGCAGAAGTAACAATCAGTAGCGTGATTTGTCTTGTTCATGCCATATTACTGGCACTCCAAAAGGCATCGACTTATGCTTCGGCGATTTTCGTAACCAACCTGCCAATGTATTTGCACAAAGTCGAACAAACTGCATTTGGCTTCCAAGATTTATTTGCATCATCAACTTTCGAATCGAAATAAAGTTCATATGCTTTCTTTAGTAATGGTGTAAATTTTTTCTGGTGAACACGATCGGTAAAATATCCGCACACGTAACAGAACAGATCAGCTGAATTTCTACAACTTCTAGAAGCCATATTTCGCTCAGAATTATTTCAAAGTACAGTAACTATTGGAAAAATAGCGTAACATATGTCATGCATCTTTTAGCAATATAAAAAGTGGAATTATTTTGCATTTTATTAATTTTTAATAAGTTATGTAGTAAAAATGAAACGGAGCACATAACGGTTTCCCAAAAATATATGTATTCACAAATATCTTAAAAACCTGACGTGATAGAGATAAACGGATTTCAAATTTGAAATCAGCGCAAAAAACTGACATAAGAACACTTATTCTTATATAAGAAAGAAAAATGTTGTTTGTCAGTGTAATCATCAATATCCAAAATATGCAAAATACACCAACAACCACACACACACCACCATTCATAAAACCTGTAGAACACAGAGAGATGAAATAACTGAGTGTCAGTCCGTCCGCTTTCGGGACCATATGAAATAGCTCCAGTAAGTGGTTTTTTCGTACACATCCTCCATGGGTGATGGAATTAACCTGAATAAAATCACTGTATAGGCGCTATCATTGGTGATTCCTCCCTAATTGCGCGAGGTGGTCTGGAAGACTCTATTTATCTCCTGCTGATCGAATAAACAAACTGAACGACAGCCTGTCCGCTATTTCGTGGGACCAAATGTGCTAGCTCCAGAAAGTGTATTACTTGTAGATCCTTCGTGAGGGACTAGCCTACAAAACTTTCTTTGTTGGTGCTAAACGTTGGTGACTCCCCTTATAGCGTGAGTGGGGCTGGAACTCTGTCTATCTTTCTTGCTGGCCAAATAACCGAACTGAGCGACAGCCTGTCTGCTTTTTCGTGGGACCAAATGTGCTAGCTTCAGAAAGTGTATTACTTGTAGATCCTTCGTGAGGGACTAGCCTACAAAACTTTCTTTGTTGGTGCTAAACGTTGGTGACTCCCCTTATAGCGTGAATGGGGCTGGAACTCTGTCCATAGATAGCTGCTCATACGTGCGAAGTTCTACATAATCCAGAAATAAGCCATGGGACGAAGTCACTTGAGGACAATTGATCCCAAGGCGTGCTTATCCGGCGCTAGAATAGGCTTTAAATCCGGTTTTGGCTGGTTGACTGTGGCTTGGCTGAGTGCCCCGTTTAGGCACAAAAAAGACTGGTGATTGAATTCTGCTATATATGCTGGGCTGATTTGTGTGCTGGAAGCCGTACTTCGCTGGCTGGTAATCCAATAGGCGCGTAGGAAACTACTACTGCATTAGTTGATTTCAGATTTAGCGTTGGCTCGTGGCATTGCGTGAGCTTACCTCCCGTGAGAGGGAAATGGCGTTGACAAAGGGTTGTTGTTTCAGGTATGGCTGTGACACTCGTGGGGCTAGATATCCTCAGAATCCCTCTAGACCGAAGAGACGGTGACATTCTTCGTCTGACTGGAAACTAGACTAGCAATTCAGTATCCCCTGAAACTGAGACCGAAAAGAGACACCCTTTTACATCAAGCAAATAATAAATCACACTAACTTTATACAGAAAGTTTCGCTCCACTATGGGATTAAATTTATTGTAGTTATTGCTATGATAGTTTAGGGCTGTCTTTAACCATGTCTCCTGTTCCTTAAAAATATCAATTATCAACACGCGCCCGCATAGGCTTAATATATTTTGTACACCCATGTACCTGTCAGTAAATGTTCTGACATCAAAAAACTACTTCTCTTCTTACAACTAAACATACAGCTGAATGGATATGCTTATTCATCTTACAACATTAAGTGAATTTACATAAACAGATTACAGCATTTGAAATTACACAGATAAATCATATGTCCCTTTTGGGGAAACAAAATATTAATATCCCACAAAATGAGTACAAAGAAAATGCAATGTTCTGGCTATAATAATACAGTTGTGGCTAAATCATAAGATAGAATTATATCTATGCCTGGTGACTGCTTTCTGTGAAAGTTATGGACTAGTGCCTAGCCACACAAGTAAGCATAAAATGATCCTCCCTTGCCACTAGAAATATCTATCAAAAAGGAATAAGTGACTATCTCCTATAATCCAGAGTTATTACCTGCATCTCACTATTCAGTTTTAAAGTGAACAATCCACACCTGACATTATCTTACAGAAATGACAGTTAATTTTGCTGACTCTTAACCCAATGGTAAGCATTCGTGGACTGATTCTACGCCTAATATCTGTTATTGTAAGTTTAACATTTAACCCATGATAAACCGTAACAGTTTAAGCACCACGTAATAGGCCGTAGACAGCGCTACCTTATCACTGAATAAAATTATTAGGAGAAGTCCTCAGAAATGAATACACTTTCCTAACAGATATATATAAAGCTAACATGAATATATCATATTATAATTATAAGATATGTCAACTCACCCCGAAAATGACTAGAACATAGGCAAACACATTCTAGTACTGTGCTACAGGACCCAAAAATGATAGATGCCCCCAGGATTCACCGAAAGGGGGGGAGAATGATGAATCCACAGGCGCCTCATTGGAATCGACCAGACCCGTTACACGGACTTCGAGCTCTGAACAACGGCTGGAATTTCCATGTGCCTGTGGTAGGGAGTTCTCTACTCAGAGAGGAATGAAAATCCACCGAACGAAAAAGGGGTGTGGGAGGTCATCTGGGGGAGATCAACAGCGCTCTGTCTCGACGGATAAGACGTTAGAAGAACGCAGCCAGGAGTCAATCCACAGTGCTGAGTACATTCAAGTTGATCTGCCTGATGATGATCTCACACACTTCTTGGACGGGAAGAGAGATGCAATCAAGTTTCCACCTGCCAGTGCAAAAGGGCTTTGGGAACAGCTGGACAAAGCCTTGGCAAAAGAGTTGGATAACAACCTGAAGCAGATAAGTTTGGAGAAGAAGCTGGAAATCTTCGGCGACATAATATATCTGCACTGTCGCAAAGTGTTTGGAGTGAGGGAGGCAAGGGAAAGTAACCCACCACGAAAAAGTAGAAGACAAATTAAAATAGAAGAAATCAGGAAACAGAAGAAGCATGCCCGAAAACTTTTCAAGAACGCAGTTGCTACAGAGAAGGAAGGGTTACGACAGGTTTGGGAGCACGTGAAAGGCCAACATAATGCCCTTTGTAGAGCAGAAAGGTTGTGCAGGATGAGAAGGAAGACTCGAAGGGATAGGGAAAGATTCTTCAGGGAGCCCTTCAAGTTTGCCAAAGAACTGTTTGAGCAGCCACGGTCCGGTACGCTAAACATCAAGAAAGAAGACCTGGAAGAACACCTTAGAATGACATATTCAGATGGTCGCAGAGATGAGCCGCTCAGCAGCATGGCAGGCCTTAAATGGCCGAGTAAGCCAGGAGCTGAATTTAACACCAAGCCTCCAACGGTGCAAGAGGTAGAAAGCATTGTCCAGAAAGCTCGGTGCAAGTCAGCTCCAGGTCCTAATGGTGTTCCATATGTGGTGTATAAGAGATGCCCTGAAGTGCTCAAACGACTGCTCCGTTTACTAAAGAATGCGTGGAAAGCCCAGCTTGTAAGCAAGGAATGGAGAAAGGCGAATGGAGTCTACATCCCGAAGGAGCAAAATTCCACAGACATCAGTCAGTTCAGGCCAATCTCACTACTCAATGTGGAAGGGAAGATATTCTTCTCAGTGATGGCGAAAAGACTCACTACATACCTCCTGGCAAATGGGTACATTGACACTACCATTCAGAAAGGAGGTATCCCAGGTACACCAGGATGTCTAGAGCATGCCACAATGATCTGGGAAGCAATCCAAAAGGCAAAGTCTGACAGAACAGACCTCCATGTAATCTGGTTGGATCTGGCGAATGCTTATGGATCCGTTCCACACCAGATGTTGTGGCAGGCCCTGGAAATGTATCATGTTCCACAAGAGATTGCAGCAATGCTGAAGCTGTATTTCGCAGGGTTTGCTGTCAAATTTTTCAACCAG